>QLPD01006252.1:0-16909 GCA_003314085.1 Hymenopellis raphanipes | reverse complement strand
GAAGCCTGCCGGGCTGCCAGACAGGCCCGAGTCCCTGGTGCCACAACCTGTCTACACGCTGCCAGAGAAGCCAGAACCTGGATGGCGGTCGCCCCATTACGATCAGTTGGGAATATGGCCCTCCCGGACGCCGCCACACCCGTATCTGGTCCGTGATGTGGTGACTGAGAAACCAGCGTACACGGAACCCGTGTGGCAGCCTCGAACGCCTGAGCTACCGCCACCGGCACGGTCGCCTACACCGAAGCGCCGTACGCCCACGCCCGACACTGAGCCGGTGCCGATGGAGGTGGACCCCCCTTCGCCATCTCCTCCGCCACAGGACGCCCAGCCTGGGGAAGGAGTTTATACCTTTGTGAACCAGGTGGGAGAGGGTACGTTTGGCAAGGTGTACAAGGTACTTAACACGCAAACGGGTGTGCATGTGGCGCTGAAGCGTATCCGGATGGAGGCGGAAAAGGATGGATTCCCTGTGACGGCGATGCGGGAGATTAAACTCCTACAGAGTCTGAACCATGAGAATGTAGTGCGGTTATTTGAGATGTTGGTTGCGAGTGGTGGGTTCCCTCTGATTCTTCTGTTCTTTTACTGACGACGATCAGGCTCTGTGTACATGGTGTTTGAGTATATGGACCACGATCTCACCGGTATACTCTCCCAGTCACAGTTTTCATTCTCGCCTGCACATCTCAAGTCACTGAACCAGCAGATGCTCTCTGGGCTGGCGTATTTGCACCACAAGGGCGTGATCCACCGGGACATCAAGGGGTCGAACATTCTTTTGAACAATCGCGGGGAACTCAAGCTCGCGGACTTTGGGCTCGCGCGGTTCTACCAGAAGCGGCGGCGGACGGACTACACGAATCGGGTTATAACGCTGTGGTATCGGCCGCCGGAGCTGCTGTTTGGGGCGACGGTGTATGGTCCAGAGGTGGACATGTGGAGTGCGGGGTGTATCATGCTGGAGCTGTACACGAAGAAGCCGGTGTTCCAGGGGAACGACGAGATACACCAGCTGGACACGATATATAGGATTATCGGGACGCCGGATGTGGAGCGGTGGCCGGAGATTGGGGGTCTGGCGTGGTATGAGCTCGTCAAGCCGCGAGAGAGGCAGGAGAATCGGTTTAGGGAGTTGTTTTCCAAGTGGGTTGACCTCTTTCTTTTGTTGACGGAGATGCTGATGAGGTGAAGGTGGATGACGCCTCGCGCGCTGGATCTGGCAGAGAAGCTGTTGGACTATGATCCCATGAGGCGAATATCTGCGGCCGAGGCGTTGGAGACGGAGTACTTTTTGGAGGAGGAGCCCAAGCCGGAGCGGCCTGTGAGGTGGGTTTTTTTGAGGGTTTGTGTTGTTGTTGATTGTGCGCTGATCATTTTGTAGACTTGCGAGTGTCGAGGGCGAGTGGCACGAGTTGGAGACCAAGAGGGAGCGCGCGAAGAAGAGGAAGAAGGACTAGATGTAAAATTAAAGTGCTTTTATTGCTTGTGTTATACTAGCAAGTGTGAGTCCGCGTTTCTCCGGGCTTCATATGTTTATACTTGATCTGTACGTTTGTGTGAGGCTTGCCTTTTCGATGATTGTTGGCGCTAACCTTTTCTTTTAGCGTGTTTTCCTGCTGTCTGTACTCGCTCGTTCAAATGCGTAACGTTATCCCAGTCAGGTGTGCCCCTGCCGACTCTACTGAGAGTGCCGCTTCGAGAACTTGCTCGGTCAGAGAAGGAAATCCATCCACCTTCGTTTTTGTTAGACGGTAGTACGGAGGCTTTGACGCTGTTCTGAACCAGCGTTCGACACAAGGCGAGCATAAGACTTCTCGCCTTCAAAGAGGTGAACTCTGCGCCCGGATGGACAAACCTCTACGATTTGTGGGATGCTGCGTTAACGGTCAAGTCTTTCTGCCAGGCTGGACAAAGCCAATCCCAGCTCCACCTCCGCCGCTGGGTTTACGCCCCCCTTGAGCACCAACTGTTGGGATTCTCCGGTCAATCGTAGCCACTATAGAATCTTCCCTGAGTGTTTCAGTTCACAGGAGCTGGAGGAAGGTTAAGAGTGAACCGGGCTTTGTGAGAAGTTTGCTGTCTCTCTCAGAAACATAGTTGGCTATTCTCGGTGGTACAAATGCTACTTATACAATACGCAGGGCATAAATTAGAACTTCGAGTTCAGACTCGCTTCCTACCAGGTATCGTTGTCGAAGCGCTCCAAGATACTATTCGAGTCTTCCACATCCTTCTGAGCCTTTTTTCTCATGTAGAAGATCGGACAGTCTTTACTTTCGCATAAGACGTCCTAGTCGCAGATAAACAAGGTCAACTACGTGGTAGAACGACGACTACGTACCTGATGGAGGGAGCCTTGACATCTCTGGCACTGTGTCCAGAGTCGCGAGAAGCGAACTTGCATTTCGGACGTCGTCGCTACTTGCTTCTGATAGAGTTCTCCTATTCGGGGTCGACAATTATTGCAGACGGCGCCGTCTAATGGACGGTAAGGGTCTGCAGCAGGTGAGCCAATTCGTACGTACTCTTGTTGCTATTGTTGGCGCGTAGCTGCGTCTTGCACCCTAGGCATGTTACTGTTTTAACGGCGAATTTCATAAGGCCGCCGACAGTGGGAGTCGCGATCTGAATTGTCCGCGTATGGTCCCCAGATACTGCGAACATGAGAAGGAATAGCAGAAGCAACAGAGGAAGGTCCTACATAAGGAGTTTGCTTTGTCACCAAGAATTGGTTCGAAGATTCTCATTAGCGGTTTGGAAAGTTGATTTTCGAGGTAATATCGGGTGTCAATGGGAACATTGTTCTCGAGGACGTAAATCGGATCCTCCGATTTTTCGTATGCAGCAGCACCTAAGAGAATATTAGACACTCCGACAGTTATACGCTGCGGGCAAGATGCCCACCTTTAATGCCTTTGATAATCACGTAGGCGACACGATCACCCAGTGCAGGAGCAGAACCTGGCGATGGCTGAGATAAAGCTAACTTTGCCATGAGAGAAAAGACGAACCAGCATCACGCTTTTTCATTCGTTTCGCTAGTTCGACGTGGGCTTGCTTTCCATCATAATCTAGTAAGCATAACGCATTAGTGATAGTCCTCGGGGTGCGGGAGTTACGAACCAGTCTTGGAGAGTGCTTTTGTAATGACCAGTTGCGACATGTCCACCTTGTTTTGTAGAAGATCCGCGATTGTCTGCTTTGTATAACTAGACAAGTATGAGGTGACACCCTCCAATGTGGTATAAAAACTCACTCTTCGGCTCCACGAACATCACGGTCTATCAGCATTTTGTGAAGGCAAGTCTCGATGACAGTAGAAACTAGTCGACAATTGTCTCGACGCACGGTCTACGAGGGGCGAGTGTAAGGTGACGCGTAACGCTGACTTGAGTTGAACTGACCTCTATGCCTTTAGAGTCCATCTTGTCGTGCTTCTCAGGACGCGTCCAATACAGACCGGCGTAGCGCTTTTTACTGATAAGCAAATATGGGAAGTAGACTTTCTCGAACTCCAGTTTGATAGGCTTCACGAACTTGGCCGTCACCAGTTCCGCGGCCTCTGCGCCCAGTTCCATCACTTGTTTGAGATCGGAGGGCCCGAATTTGACCATGACTGAATCCGTGTCGCCGTAGATAACTTGAGCATCGTGCGAGAAGCCGTTAGCCGTGCTGTAGTGAGCCTCCACTTCCTGAGACTTGATAAGAAATGTTAAAAACAGCAGAAGTAAGAAAACAAACCGCTTTTGTCTTCTCAATCATTTGGCGACCATACGAGGTCACGCTGGATGAAATCGCTAGACACGGTAGTTTCCCGATGGTGGCACCTGTGAAGCCATATACGGAGTTCGCACTGATCTACGTAGGAGGCTCAGACGCCGCTGCACACCTATAAACATGAGTACATACCTTCAAGGCCAATTGACGACCATCAAGCACGGCGCGCTTGAAAGGATCCGTTTCCTTTTTCAGGTCAGCCTTAGCACGCTTTCGGGCAGAAATGAGATCTTCGAGAACGGTGGGTAGTAAACCTTTCCGCTTGTTTGACTTGACGAAGAAGTCTACAGTACACATAAGCCCAGTTTCGTGCCAACATGGGAAGTCATACCATTGTTTGGGGTTTGAATGTAATCGACATCTTTAACTAGCTTCAAGCGGTCAATCGCTTGTCGGTCGAGGAGAGTCGTGTAACACAAGTTGTGCGCCATCATGATTGAAGGGTACAAGGAGCTGAAATCCAACGTTGCAATGGGTGCATCGTAGTAGCCTTTGATGGGTTCAATGACCGTAGCTCCTTCGTACTGATCATCCGAGCCTGAGAAAGAGTTAGCTTTGAACCGAGCAGTCAGCTGCTGTTACAGACCTTCTCCTTTCAATGCAGGAATAACATAACCCTCTTCATTGGCTTTCCGGAACAGCTGAGACAACACCTTGATCGATTGACCTCTCGCAAGAAGGTAATTGAACGGGACTCCGGTGACCCTCGACATCTCGACGTAATTCACAAAGCACATGAGTTTGTCGAGAAGGCGTTGAGGTAGATAAGCATCCTAAGAGTTCCAATCAGAATGGCCAACAACAATCCAAATGTTCACCGACCTTCAGACAGTAAACAGCTAAACGTCTCCGTGACTCGGCAGTTCCGTTCTGTAGATCCGTAATGACAGAATGATGCACGTCTTCTTTCTGTTCGCCCAGAAACTGCGCGCAAACAGCGTTCAGCGTATAGCTACGTAGTTTGTGCTCTCGCTGCATAAACTGCAGGACATCCAACTGTAAACGACCATCCAAAGGGGTGTCTTTTGAGTCACGTTGGCCATAAGCCTTCGAGGAGAAGTGCGTGTTCTGCGTCTTGGTTTCCACGTCTGTTTACACAAAGTATGAGAACGAATATCGCATGGAAGGGCTAATCTTACTTCGCAGCCGACCTAGAAATGGGAAGTCCTTTATCCTGAGCGCCTTGGCACGGTCGAGAAGGTAAGGGAAATCGAATCCAGCGATGTTGTAGCCTATCACAACGTCCGGATCGACTGCTTCAACAAAGTCTCTCCATTGCTGGAGCATGTCGGCTTCACGATTTGACGATATCACCTGGGTGCCAACGATGTGCGAACATGACTGAAGGGTGAACACGTTTCGAATGAATGGCTGGGAGTCGCCTGGAAAGAACGTGAAATGAGAGAGATTCAGATCATGAACATTGCGAAGCACTACCTTGACGTGTTACCATATTCGCGATTTGAATAACCGGATCCTTGTCGGGTTCAGGAAAAATGCCTTTACGTCCAGCGCACTCGATGTCAAAGCTCAGAATACGAAGCGGAGCGATGGTCGACCAGTTTCCCTCTGGCGCATGCGATTCAAAGGCGTCCCATCTACAGAACAGTCGGTCTTGTACACTGCATATAATGAAAATACCCACCGCATCTTGATTTCGATTTGACAGTGCGACCTCTTATCAGCGTCCGAAACTAGTACATATTTTGAAGGGAGGACAGTGACCCAGTTCATGCCTACAAGCTACCAATCATCATGAAGGCTATTCGGCACACGGAGACTTCACGACTTACCTTAGTGTCTATCATGAACCGTAATGTGTACGCGATATTGCTCTCAAAAGTGGCTACGGGTTCACCATCGGAGCGAACGAAATGGCCATGGAAGTTACAGATCTTCTTCTCGAAAAGGCGTATTTAACGCACGACTATAAGGACAGGATCCAGAAACAACAGCGAGAATCACTCATCTCTGACTTTTGGAACATTTCGCTGCTCATTAAGGGTGATTTTTATGAAGGGCACGTAGTCGTCGCTTTTGTATCCCCATAGGTTGCGTCTCTTGACAATTTGAAGGTTCGTAACGGCAGACGGTATACCAACAGTGTCCTTGAAGCAAAATTGTCATATAGTTGGTGTGCTAATGTCATGGGACTCACATTCAAGTACTGACAGAAGTCCTCCAGGTCGTCTTGCAGGAAGCCCCTTGGTTGAGCGACATAGAAGTACGGTGAAAAGTTGGTGATGCGCGCCATGACACTATTACCATGCTACGATGACGACTGAGCATGCCACCACGCTGAATGTAGGCAAGAAGTACCTCTGTGACGCCGTACATTCGTAGGATAACCTCGCCGCGGTCATTGGCCTCCTCGACATCGATTTGCTGGAAAACTTGAATCGGGTTCAGACATGACGTTTGAGGGAGAACGGTCAAGAGCACCTAATGCATCCTGCATTGGATCCAGAGCTGGTATAGGAGGACGCGACCATTTGTCGGCGCCACCTTCCGCGTCTGTCGACGAATAAGTTTGAGGGAGATTAGAGACAAAAACTACGCGACGCACTCGGGGCATCTCCAATTTCGTCCTTCAAACGCGCCAATACGTCGGTGAATGAAGGCTGCTGAGATCCTCCTAAGGGGACTACGTTTCCCAATCTCCGTTTCTTCATGGCCGGCTCGTCTTTCGCGTTAGTGGCCTCCCTGCAAGTCGCGTTCGTCTAAGTCCTCTGGTCGGAGCAAGTCACGAACCTTGGCCGTACAAGTGGTACATTCTCTTTGCTGGTCAGCGAAGTCATAGAGACGGGAGCGGGGCGTCCTTGTCTAGAGACTAGTGGGAGCTGGGAGTGGTAATGAGGAAACGCGCTTGACACGGTTTAGTCAGCAGCCATCTATTGTGTCAAATAACTTGTAGGGCCGGCACGCGGCAGCACCCGAAACAAACCTGGCCACAACTGAGTACAGCCGCGTGCAGTTCACCAATGTTCGCTGACTGAGAGCAGGCTATTGAAGGCATTGATTCTGTTCTCTTGCCTACCAGTTTTGTGACTGCCACCACCAAGACACACCTCAAAATGGCACCCCAACTACCGACGGAGCTCCTTCCAGAACATTGTGCAAACCTTAGAGAACACGAACAGTCGTCACCACTCGTTGCTGGGCTGCAGGTGGCCTGCTTGGGCATCTGCGTTATTCAAAAAAATCCCCATGGTTATGTCTACTGCAGGCAGGCGAGCTGATTTTCTCCATGCAGATTCAATCAATCTGACCTTCACCTGTGCTCTAAGATTACTTGAGAATATATATAATGGGAGATCGTCTCTTCTTTCAACATCTCATTATCCCTCGTTTCATCATCTTTAGCTTAAACGTCTAAACAACGGACCTTCCCAGAATGAAGCGGGGGAAACCCAAACCTGGCCCCACTGCCAGTTCAAACGAACTGCGCATACAGCCGCATATTCTCACCCATGTTCGCCGACCGAGGGCGGGCAAGCCCGCCCTCGCTCGCTCTCATTGGCTCGTAAGAAATGTCATGTAATTATCCGAGAGTCCGTATGTTGCTGGTATGTTGGATTACAAGTTCACGTCATAAGGCTCGCATTTCGACGCCACTGTGGCGTCACACCTACTTGACCTTAAAATGCCCAGATGATCAATGCCTCCGCCGTGCGTGACCGGGGTGAGATCGAGCATTTGAACAGGACCGGGTGGCTATCCTAAATAGTCACTACCACTAGTATGCGAAGAAAGGCGCACTAGACAACTCACCAAAGCATTCCCGATGTAAATTTACCGGACGGTTCGATTACTTTACCGTGTTCATCGACGGCCTTTGTTATGCTGAATGCGGTGACACGTGTCAGTGCCGTCGTTAGTTATACGGTTCGTGACGCCGTGAGTAAACTCGTGGATGACGATGGAGTTCTCCAACGCGCCGTCACGGAAGGGCTTCAACAGAAGTCAACCATAAATCTACTAGCAGAACCACAGAGCTCTTACCATAGTCTTGTTGAATAAGTACATGCCTGGATACAATGACAATGTCAGATATGATAATTCGGTGCGAGTCACTGGGAACGTACGCATGACACCATACTGTCCACTAAGATGTGTGATGTGTTAGTACACTTCCCGCATCAATCAGGGACGAGAACATACTCCGGGAGTGTTTCGAAATCCGCATTGTTAAAGTCGGTGACGTCCTGGACGGAAATGACGACGGGATCCAACCCGGTGCCGCCGAGTCCAAAGTTGTCGTTCTGGAAGTTGAAGGAAATCTAGAGTAGTAGAGAGTAAGGCATAGCCCAAATTGCGCGATGTAAACAACCGTTACCTCCGTGAATCCATACCTGTCGTAGCACGGGCGTCAAAACGATTATGGAAGAACGGTGATGAGAAACTCACAGATAGGTAATGTCGTGCATGCTATTGACGACATAAAACGCGTTGGTTCGGGAGGCGTCGATGTTGGTGCCCACGTCCGGGCCTACACTTAGATTGACTTCAAACTCGAACCCGAGTACGGTGGCGTTTATGTCCGCCTTACCAGCGATGGCGTTGTTGCCTCTACAAGATATATTAGTCCCCACCCCTGACAGAAGAGGATGGAGGGATTTACGATGTCGTGCTAGAACGAGGAGGTGTCAGTAGGAACATGTTGAACAACAATTGCAGACTGACTTAGATTCGCCCGTTCCGTCGTCAGACCATCCCAAGGGCGAGGCAGCAAGATTTTCAGGATCGTGGATGAACACTAAGCCGTCGTCCTGGATTGATTCGTCTTCGAGGGGAACAACGAGATATTGGGGGGAAAGATGTGATGCCTATCTGGATAGTGTCTTCTGCAAGGTCCTGGCCGACGCAGACTCGACAACAGTGCGGAATGGAGGGGTCGAGCGTGCCATCACTGTTTAGGAAGCGATCTGAATTGAATTTCTCGCCGTCGTTGCCGTAGACTGCTTTGTCGTGGAGGATAGCCCTGCATCGAGAGTCGTGTTGAGGAGACTGGTAAGGCCACTTCTGTAGCCGATGACTGACCAGGAGTTACCAACGATGGTGGCACCTTTCGGAATATGGTAGCCGCGATATTCGTCGTCCTGGGTTACTCTGTGTGGTACCGCTACACGAGGTTTTCAACAGAACATTTCGTCTACTACCGACTTACCCAGAGGAGTGATCAGTCGCCACCGGAGGACTTCCTTCACGATCGCCTCAAGATATGGAAGGTGCTTTCGGTCACCAAAGTCGGGAAGACGGTCGTGCCCGACGATGCTGTCTATGTCGGCCTGCGCTTTCTTCAAGATGGACGGGTTCTGGACCATGGCCAGGATTGCGGTACTGAGAGCAGAAACTGTCTGTCATGCTGTATGTTAATACTCGATTGGCTGATAGGAAGAGAGTCTTAGAGAACCACTGCTAACTGTATCCGAGTCGGAACCAGCTGTACGATGACGTGAAATCAGTTTTGGGGAAGGTCGAATGAGCAGTGACGGCGTACTACGTACCCGCATAGGTCCAAGCCAAGACGTTTCCTAGCATGATTATATTCTCCTCGTTATCCGCCTCGGCTTCCTCAAGCTCTGAAAGAATTTTTGACCCAACAGACGGTTTGGCCATTCCCGCGGCCTAGGAGCCAATCAGTCAACCAGACAAAAAGAATGTCGCGAAAAGAACAAACCACAGCCTTCTCCAGATACTTGAGTGGCGCATCAGTTCGGTCACCTGCATAATCAAAGATTGTCAAGCTGTTGACATCAATGAAACAACGGACACACCTGTACCATCTGACCATCCCTCACCCAGTCCGGCGGCCACGAGAATCTGTAAACATGTACGGGTCTGCAACACCATACAGCACTCGACAAAAGAAGCCCCAAAAGTGACAACTTCGTTGGTCTTAGAGAACATTATGCCTTTCTGCAGAGCCTGCCACGTGTTTGTAATATTGGTATTTCCAACAAGGCGCTTAAGGGTACAACACGTCGAGCTGTAAGAAGAATAAGACGGTGAACGAACGAATGGGAAATGAGGGTCAATACAGGTACCTTCAAAAGTCCGGAGTCCATTCCTTCGGTGTGGTCCGCGGCAGAATAAGTTGCGAAGAAGCCGACTATAATAAAGTAGAGTTAAACACCGTGGAAGAATGTAACAAGTGAGAGGCTTACCGACGAGAGGAACGAAGCATTCGAGTGTAGAACTCCCCGTGCACAGTCTTCGCGAGCATTCGAGTGTGGGTACTATACATCATCTCATCTCCAGCAAAGGTCAAGCCGAAGGATAAAGCAAACGACAAAAGACAGTGTGCCGTGGAGCGCAAAACGCAGCTTTAGACTGACGTATTGAAGGAAACTAGCAAAAGGTGAGTACTCAATATTCGGGGAGGATGACAACAAGTCATCGAATTATGAAGGATATACGTTCAACAGCATCGGCGCCGTCCACAGAGTCGTCCTATGGCGTCGCTCAGGGCGCTAATGTCAAAGAAATGCCCAGGCCGCACTCCAAGTCGAAGCCTTGAAAAGATTTTAACAACATAGTCGACAGCAAATGTCAAGACAGACGTACCCGAGTATCTAGCAGTCATGACGAACGGCGTTGACAACGGCTAGAGGGACGAGCAAGGTGAGCTAGGGTACGGTGATGGTGGTAGGAAGGAACGCACCACTTGGTCACCATCAACGAGGTCACGCGTTGGCGTTGAACACGTCAATGGCGGTAGCGTCGCGTACAACATCGAGAGGAATTCATTCTCGCCGTAGGACGTAAATTATACGAAAGCATGATGAGTGAGGGAAGAAAGCAAGACTAACACTGGAAGCACCAACGGGTAAGTAAAATGCGGTCCGAAAGCCGAGGCGGATAAGGCGGAACATCGGAAGTGGCGTCATAGATAAGTCGGCCTTTGAATTTTTTCGCAGAGAGCACGTTACCATTTCAATGGGCGTTATCTCAAGCCACGAGAATGTTATCGGAATAAATTGATTCTTGACAAGACACATTGAGTCGTGAAGCCTTTCAGGTCCATAACACCCTCAACAGTGGTTTCGGGAATTTGGTCATGTAGCATGACCCCTCTTCTCCCCGCGCTACAATGAACTCCAAAGCTGTTCTATGCTACGTCTCTTAGTAACAGTGTTATCAAGGTTAGAATCCCACCAGGGGATAAGGACTCGATAGTAGTTGTTGAATGAGATTTGTTTCCGAGTGCCCAAAATATTATTCAACGCCTAAAACGCGTATTGAACTGCGAATTTGCTTCTGTGTCACGGTCCTTTCTGCGTGCAGAATTTCCTATTTTGCTTATCCGATTCGGAGAGAATCGAGCATGAGTGGCTCACTTAGCCTCTTTGACGACGGACGCCTGGAAGCTGTTGTGTTCTGCTATGCTTGATATGCCTCGTTAATCAGTCTCTCTCTAGGAGGGGAGTTCTGCGAATTAAATGGATCACAAAACGTCTAACCACGCCTGGAGGAAGCCATGCTATACATTAGATACACGACTACTATACACATCACGACCCGTACAGATTCTGCGCGCCACCAGAAGTGCACCATAGCTCCGGACGGGGCTACACACTATAAACCGGAACATATCAAATCAAATCAATCAGACTGCAGACAAATTTGCTGGAGCCTAGGCCGTGACAGCTGGTCCCGAGTTCGCACCGACTACACCTGAAAGGATTAAAGCCTCGTGTAAGTGAGAGTCTTTCATACAAACAATCATCATGCTCACCTATAGCTGCAGCATTGTTGCCTCTGCGGCGTTGGCTTCTACGCCCGATAGAGGTATCGTCGTTATCATTATTGTCGTCTTCACGGCTGCGCTTTTTGTCTTGCCGATCTGAAGAAATGAAATGTCAGTATCCTTGTCCTGTCATATTAGAGGCGGGACTTACTAGCAGAAGCCTTGCGACCACGCGTCTTCTTGGAAGAGCTCGCAGCTGTGTCGTCGTCCTCATCATTCTTGTTGGCATCATCTTTATCACCGCTGTCATCAGCTGAAAAAAAATCATAAGTGCCGTTGTCCTCTCATGATAGGCGATGAACTCACCAGCAGCCGCTTTACGTCCACGGTTCTTCTTGGGAGGCTGTTCGGCCTCGTCGTCATCTTTGTCCTTTCGTTTCGGAGCAGCACCTTTGGCCTTCGGCGGTGCGGCAGAATCTGCTGCAGCTTGAGTAGCTCGAGCAGTGATGGCTATAGAAGGTATGATGAATACTACGAAATATTCAAAAGAACGAATTGAAACTCACCGGCGATGCGAGAAGATCGTCTCGGGCGGGGGTCGGTCGCGTTCGACGTGTCTTGAGTAGGGGCTGCGGCTGCGTTGGCAGTTGGTTGAGTATCTTGCAAGCGAGAGCTTCCAGGCTGGTCAACCGATTCGCCTGATGCAGCGTCGGTCTCCTGCGAGGCGGTCTGCGCGTTGGAGGCATCGACGGACGTGCTAGCCGCGTCGGAGGTTGTAGCTTCGTCTGAAGCTCAATTAGTATCCAGCCTGCGGTGAGCAAAAAGGTGCGCACCATTCTTTGCGGTCGTCTTCTTGTTGTTTTGTCGAGTTTTCCTAGCCGCGGCAGCAGCGACAACTACACAATGGCAATCAGCTCTATCATTAAAATCCCGAGAAAGCTCACACACCATTATCGCTCCCCGATTTCTTCTTGCCAGAAGCGGCTTTCGATTTCTTCGTGTACTGGCGGGCCATAGGAGAGTAACAGAGGGAGTAGCGTGCAGTCAGGCGATGGTTGAGGTACAGATGTGAGGAGCGTGCCTTCGTTGGCCAAACTGGTATTTATACTTCTTCAAGCTTCAAGGGCGACGTCCAAAATTACCCCATTGGGACGAGGGCCTGTCACTAGAACAATGGGATGAGGTGTCACAGCAAAGAGATGGTCTTTGACTGGTCAATGTGGACGATGGAAGAGTTCCGTCGTGCAATTGGGTTGGGGAAAAGGAGGGAGGCGACGTTATTAGATTCACGGGCGAGAAGATGACGGAAAGCTTGATGGGGCATACTTTTCGCGCGACTTGGCGATAACACGAGAAGAGCAAAGGCCATGGTCCACATGAACATTTCGGGGTTAGAGATAAACAACAGGAATGGATCTATAGAGAGACAGCCATTTGGCCGATGTCAGTGACGATTCTTGACGAGCGGGAAAGAACATACGTATGTATTGTTCTACTCGTTCGAACGCAATCAGCTTGCTAGCCGCTGCCGCCAGAGTAAGACACCGGAGTATCCGACCACTGTATGTTAATATTGATACCGCTCGATTCAACTCAGGGGACCAGTCCACAAATCCAGAAACGTAAGAGGGAAACAGTGCGCTACCAACTGGGCCAATTGGCCGAAGACCAGCAACGTCCACAGCTCAGGCTCAAGGTTTTGTCAATAGAATACATCCCGACAACTCCCAAGTCGTCGCGTTGGCTCCACCAGTGAAGCAAAACAGAACAACAGCCCAACTGGCGCGCATTTGACCTCACTGGACCTGGGACCGGTATGAGACTGCAGCCAGTAGACGTGTCGAGGTCATCGTGGAAGGAAAATAGATGTCGGCAATTGCCGATCAATATGAACTTCTCGACCACGACACGCTGTTCCTGGCGTTCTGTTCAAAACAAAACACACTCATAGCCCGGCTCACTCATTTCTGCCGAACTTGACAGCTTGATACACTAGGAGTTATATCTGGAATGTGTATCTCCACCTGGAGGACAACCAGTAGTTACTAACCCCGACTCCGACTTCAAATATCACCAACTCGAGCCCTGGCTCTCTTTCTATGGTACAATGCGAACCAATCTGTATGTCCTGTTGGCCCTCACCTCGCCTACCTTCCCTACATGGCGTCGTCTATCGTCCTGCTAGTTGGAGTACGCTCGCTCATCTTCCTGTACACTCTACCTTTAGTCTGAGGTCTCACGAGCTCATTTCCAGAAATGGAGCGCATCATCCAGGAGCACGGGCCCGTCGTCACTCCTTGATGACGGCGCAGGCTTCAGGAACACTAGTGAAGCTTGAAATAATATCAGAACTACAAAACATAAGCTTAGTAAATTTCATCTCGAATAGCACGCAGATATTTCTCTATGTTCTCGGCGGCAGTACCTTCCCAGGTCAGCCCTTCCACCAACCACGATTTGTAACAGGGCAATTCTTTACTGGCGGCTAGAATTTCTGCCTCTGTCTCCGGATCTGCCGTCAGAACGATGAAAGGGCCTTCAATTTCTTGACTTTCATCTTTGCGACCTTTGGCGCCACGTCTTTCTCGACTACTACCTGTCGCTGTCCCACCACCGCCACGACCTGTTCCTCCGCGACCACGACCTGTTCTTCCATGAGCACCACCCCTTTTTCCGCGAGCACCACTCGTTCCTCTGCGAGCACTACTGCCTCTGTGATCACTGCGTCCGCCACCGCCACTAACAGTACCTCCCCTTGGTGTGCCTCCCTCTGCTTGCCTTTTCCTCTTTCTAGTATTCGCCGCCGGGGGTCCGTCATCCTTGTAATCTGGCTCTTTTCTTTGGCGGAGAAACCAGGGGGGTGTGGAGTTCGAGTCTGGATTGACAACACCATCTTCGATCATCCAGTCCTGGAAGCAAGGATTCGACGGTATGCCATCTTGGGGCTTTGTTACTAGGTAGTGCGCACGGGCGAAAACCTCATGGGCGTAGAGGACAGAGGGATAGACGCTGGCGGCGTCATCGGGGTCGAGGCCGACAGCCTTTCCGTGGTATTGTTTCCAGTCGCGGTGGCCGGAAACATTGACGAATACATATTTTTTGACCTATTGACCGTCTCCACCGAGGTGCTTAATGTGTGGATAACCAACTCACGCTGGGAAGATATCGAATGTAAAAATCTTGCTTATTGAAACCATCGCGGCACGCCGAGCAGGCTGTAAACCCGTTTCTGGGTTCATGTTTAGGATCTTCTTTTGCTCGCTTGGGCAGCCAGCCGCCGACGCGCAGCTCCTTCCACTGATTATTATTGGATTAGTCTTCACTATATTCCACGTCCTTGTGACTCACCTTGTCTGTATCCTCCTCAGGACTGATGTAACAATCCTTCAAGACTTTACTAGAGCTCCTGCCGCACACAATGCAGCGGTGCTCGCCCAAAAATACGTCCCGCAGATATAAACCAGTTTTGAAGGCGGTAGTGCCCGACCCCAAACTCAGCGATGCCGCATTGTCATCTAGGAAGAGGTCTGCTGGGATGTTGCCGTCGGAATCATGAAGGGGTTCGAGTACTAGTGACATGGTCCCAAGAGTCCTGAATCAAGGAACCTCCAAGTCTGAGACAACAGTGGCTCACAAATATATCTTCAACTGCGCCACATCTTCCAACTCCCCAGACCATAGAACAAATAATGGATGTGATGTATATATTCTCGTCTAAAACGTCAATTCTACTCCTCTGATTCATCCGTTTCGTCGGAATTCTCGTCGTCCAATGCACCCGTCCAATCTGACAATTCGAGCTTTTCATTTTTAACAGAATCGCCCTCTGACACCTCATATCCGGCCTGGGTAACACACCTGCTCAACTGAGCCTTTGCCCCGATCTTGGTGTTTTTGCCTAGGATACAGCCGTCCAACTTGGCACCATCCTCGACCACGCAATGGTCTAATAGGACGCATCCCGTTATCTTGGCCATCTTGCCAATAACGCAGTGCCGCCCAACGATTGACTTTTTGATAGTCGTACGCTCGCCTATTTGAGTGGAGGGGTCTACAAGGGCTTGGGATATGAGGGAGGATGATGTTGCGGGCATGGGAAGAGCTGCAAGAAGCTGCCGACTCATGTCGAAGTATGTGGGCAAGGTATTTATCCTGGCGGCATTGATATTTTTGTGTATGACGACGCCAACGCGCAACGTTGCCGTCGTGGACGATTCTTCATCTGAAGATTCCTCTCCGCCGACAGCAGGAACATCAGTGAGCATGACAGAATGCCGTAGAGCAGTGATCTGGGTCAGTGCATTTGTCGTGGAGTTCAGTACTACAGACCGTCATTGAAGAAATGCGAAATGGAAGTGAAGCGGCAACTGACTGGAGCTATATTTTTCTCTTCGTCTGCGTTGGAAGGGAACTTTACATAACCACGGGATGAATTCTTCACGGAAGGAATCAAAGTGCGGTTTTTCTTGTAGCAGATCCAAAACAGAACGTCGACAGACATAGACGTGTGAGTCTTGATACCGAGAAGACATTCTTGTCCTGGGATATCTGTGACTTGTATCAGAGAGAAATCGCCGTAGAGATACGGATTCTCACAAGCGCATCAACGACATGCGAAGGTCTAGTTCTTCTGTATTCAGATCCGTGTCGTCTGGGGTATCGACGTGCAGAAGTGTTCCGCTTTTCTCGTCCCAGACAATTGCGCTATGTGGAAGCGGCGTGTTCCATTCTTCGGGTAGGGATCCTTTCTCTGTTGTTGGAGGATTGGAAAACCAGCATGTAGTGGCGATGGATCCATCCGAGACGGTATCAGCACGAAACTTGTCCAGAATAGAGGTCAAAGTGAGAGAAGGTGGTGGTAGGAAGTCACAAGGCACAACGACAAAATCGTTTTGTATACGACTTGAAAAGTGGCGCAGGAGAGTACAGGTTCCGACGCTGCTATCCATAGTTTCGTCGAATGTTTGTAGATCGATGCGAAGGGCGTGGGTAATATCTGAATGGATGTGATTGGATATAGCGTGGCGATGGATAGTGGGACATATTAGCACAACATCTACATATTGCCAGTTAGCCCAGTGAATAAATGTCCGATGAAAGAGACCTTTTATGTCCGATGATTCAATCCAAGCAAGCACATAGTCTACGATGGCCTTGTTGGCTATGGGAAGGAGAGCCTTTGGACATGGATCGTCCCCGTGGTCGTTGGTTAATGGCAGCAGCCTGATTATCGTTCAACAAGGCTGTCGGATGGATATTGTTGTGCGACCTACTCGGCGCCAAAGCCAGCGAGCACAACGGCAGTGAACTCACGCGTAACGAGCGGTGATATCGAGACAGCGAGATCCATGGTGGAGGGTCGAGTCAGAGGAGCGCGATGGTCACGTTTTCTCGTTGCTTCACTATTACCTCCATCATGAAAGTCGGCTGGGGACCGAT
>QLPD01006251.1:0-13044 GCA_003314085.1 Hymenopellis raphanipes | reverse complement strand
TTTTTTTAGAGTTAGCCTCTGAAAGGGAATCCATGGCGGCGGGGGGGGGGAATAGTTTGGGTGTGCTCACCTGCTTTGGCTGGATCCTTCAGCAACTTTTCCAGCTGCATACGCTGCTTGTCAACCGCAGAGGTAGCATGACGTTTCGTGGCCTCTCCTGTCGTAGGTGGTGGTGGTGTAGGTTGGCTCATCGTTGCAGAAAGCAAGCTCCTAATTGGGAAAGAGATGTGGCTGTGCTGGATCCTCTCAACTTCGAACTTTCTCAGGAATTCGGCTGAACTTTAGCGATACAAGTCTACATTCTAATATACAACAAGTAGTATGGCATACAAATAGATACGGATAGAGCTAAGGATGTTTTACAGCGGGCCAGATACCATTTGGCAAGGAGCACGCTTCCATCCATTGTCGTGAGAGCGCCCCAGGTGCTCGGGAAACAATGAATCGCGAATCATGTTTCCGAGATTGCTCTATAGTATCAACCAACTCGCCACTCTTGGAGCCCATCACCTGCAAATGCAGCAATTGAATCTCCGAGCTATTCTCAAGGATCCTTTCAATGACGGGTAGCACCAATCCAAGAGACTTGACATGAGTGATGGGGACGCTCAACGCGAGGTGCGTGAGTTCTGGAAGATGGTCATTGACACAATTCATATACGCCAGTGTGTCAAGGGAGAGTTGGACGTGAAGGTGTGTCGTTGTCATCGGAATCGCAGTGAAAGGAATTCCATCGCGACATGACATGCCTAGCAAATGCAGCTCACGCGCCGGCGACACGAGCTGCATGCCAAAGTGAAGCATGTACTGTAAAGAGAACCCGCAGGCGAGGCTCTGCACATTCGTGCAAGCTGACAGGATTCTGTGAATGCGATCCAAGGGGCCCAACGCGAAGATGGTGAGGTTCTTCACGCGGCGATGTAGAGGAATGGTGGGCGTTAGGCGTTCAGAGACCGTGTTTGTGGGCGAGAGCGTTTCATGGAAATTGGAGACGGCGCGCGACGAGGAGAGGTGCACGGTGTGGTATAGGAGAGGGAGCGTCCACTGCCGGGTGTAACTCGAAACCAACGTCAAGCTAAGCGCGCTCTGGAGATCAGAGCTTGCCGCAAAGTCGACGACCTCGCGCAGGATGTCAATAGGCATGTCTGGAAACGGACGAGTGTCTGTGGTCATGATACTGCAACGCAAAGTCAGAATAAAAGCCCAAAGTTATCTCGTAATTGGCTGACCGTTATGAGAGTGTTATTAGTAGTACACGGAGTGGGGCTCTACGTAGAGCGCCCCGAAAGTTGCTCGGAAATATATACCTCGTCTGATGGGTGTCCGCTTAAAGCAATCTCCACACTGAAGTGGAGTCACGCCGTTTAAACTTCGCAGGGTGATTCCGGTGAAAGACAAAGCAAGGCGAGGCCCTTTTGGCGCCACATAGCATTGACAGTCAGACATCTGTAAAGCGGCCTCTTCGTTGTGATCGGGCTCGACGAGGACAAAGTTGTGTCTTCGGTTGCTGAAAGGTTCAACTGATGTTCAGGCACAGTGTCAATCGCAACTGCGTCATCTCATCCGATCACAACATCGCATACCTTCCTTTTTGGGCACTCACCTCGATTTTCTCACCACTCGCGTCGTGTTACTTGATACTCGTTTACTGCACCAAAATTAGGGTAGTGGAAACGACCTAAAAGACTTTTAAAGATGTTGCTAACCAGTAAATATACCGGTTTGTAACCTAAGGCATTTGGGTTGGTTACTTACCTACACGTGACAGATCCATGTGATATGTGGCGCATTTTAAAAAAGTGAAGATTCTGCGAAAATAGCCCACCGCGAGGGTCGAACTCGCAGCCTTCAGATCCCGATGCCCGAGCCTTAAAAGTCTGACGCTCTATCCGATTGAGCTAGGCGGGCGACATGAACGTCTCTTTTATTATCTCCATATAGTTTTTGGCTTGTGATTTGAGTGTTTCAGCATTCCGCAAACTCGAGGTTGCCTCGTGGCGGCGCTTGTTCTCGTGCTCTTACTCTCGCTGAAGCCCGATGTTCTGCGCCGTGTCCCTCGCAACTTTCATGTTCCATCGCCCTCTGATCACTTCCAATAGGAACGTAACGGAATGCCAAGCCTCGTGTCCTTTCTACAGCTGTAACTCGTGTACATGCACCTTATCGATGGCCAAATGCTGTGTCTTCATAAGAAGCGACTTCTTAGCTCTACAGCACAACATTATTATAAGACCCGGGGTCTCCTCTTGCTCGTTCCTTCTAACGGGTTTGCCCCTCGCTGGCAATGCTTCAACCTCTTCGCATCCTCTTCAAGGCCATTCATCTGGCACCGTTCAACTTCGTCGACCACTCGACCTCAGCTACGTTCGATGATCTGAATCGCATTGATGGACGGACCCTTCACAGTGGGCCGCTGGTGGCCATTCTTACTCCTGACGCAGTAATCATGGACTCGAGCTCCATCTCGTTGGATCATCCGACTACTGAAGGCGGAGGAGACGAAGCCATAGAGATGGGGCCCATCGAGCATTCAAGTGACGTGCCTGACCACAGCAGTCCCAGTGGCGGAGAAGAAATCCGTGTAGAAGATATTCCTCAACCAGGACCGTCTCAGGCTACGCACGCAAACCATGACGATTCTCTCAGCATGGTTGGTCAAGAGGAATACATGTCGGATGGTGGCCTGTGGCGATTTGAGCCAACGTTTCCTAAGAGTGAGGATCATTACAAGACCGACCACATGTAAGCCACGTTTCCTCTCTTCCACTGCCAGTTTACAGCTCACTTCTTTTACGTAGCGTAGAAACGGCGCGGGATATCACCTTTCTCGTGCCACAGGCTTTTCAGAGAGATTTTAAATAGTACGATGTTTCTCATCCAGATACAATGCTTCTCTGACGCTTGTTTCGTAGTGATAATCTTCCGCACGGCTGGGAACGGTGTGTTCATCCTGAAGGAAAGGTGTACTACCTGCACAAACAAGATGTAGGTCCTCGTTATGCGTCAGCAGTCGATTTGGCAGTCTCACAAAATAATAGAGAATCATAACTGAAGACTCGATGCTGGACTTGCGAATTGCCACGTTCATCGACAAAGACTTTCGTCGTATCCTATCGTACACCGTTGAACGTAATGTCGACCAGCTGCCCGAGGACTATCACGTTTTCGTTAGATTCGAAGATTTAGGCCCGTATGAAAGAGACCCGACTGGTGCTAGATACCACCACTATGTTGCGGATCACGACAAATCCTCGATTTTTTGGTTCACTGTGCAGGAAGGCTTTAAAATCAACATTTCACGCTTTGCTCTTCGTGGTAAAGGCTCGAGCCCAAGTCCCAACCAGCATAAAGGTAAGCCAACATTCTCTTGTTTCGCACGGATGACCAAAATCTCTATGTAGCCATCCTAGAATGCTATTACCGGTGAGGGCTATTTGATAGTTTAGACAGAGTGGCTTGATACATTATTTCTAGCCAACATGTCTCGTACTTCCCTCATGCTCGACGGCCCACCGATCACGAATGGGATGAGGTTCTCCTGAAATTGGCCACTGCTCATCTCGGTCCGTTAGCTTGACCTATGCTCTGCACCAATTCTAATCTCCATTTGACAGATGTGGTCACCTCAGTGAAGTCCACTATCTACTATTCTACGGGCGAGCTCGACGAGATGACAAAGATTGTCGAAACTGCTCGCCGTACGTTGTTTCTTTCGGACATTTCAGAAACCGTCTTCATTCACTGCAGACATCAATTCGCCCATTTCTTCGTTTATTTTAGGTACGCACTGACGAGGTTATCCTGACGCATAGATTGTTTGACTCTGCCTTTCAGGTCGCATTACACAGCTTCTGCGTAAGTACGTTTCGGATCCCATTCACCCTCGTTCATGCCACTTTTCAGTCGATGGGCGAATCATGAATTATCACGGAGAGCCTTGTGCGAGACTGAACTTCTCTGATTCCGTCTACGAGAAAACCGAGAGGACACAATCCCTCCTGTTCAAGATCCTGTCGCCGATTTTGCTGTATGCACCGGATGCGCACCTGAAAACACTAGGCGAAGCGTGGGTAGATAGAATCACAGCCAAAGAAGTATGGAAAGCCTTGGTTGAGAAGCTCAACACCGAGTGGAAGCAGTACCTTCTCATTGTGAGTGCCCCCATGAGCAATAGATGTCACTAACTTCCAGTCGTCAATCATAGGCCACGGTATTCCTGAATGCCAATGTAGCCTTCCTTGCGATTCCGACTGTCGATGACACACTGAAGACGCATCCACTCAAGTCTCCGGCGCACATCTTTAGTTTTCTCTCGACTCTGAGCAACCTTGGCGGGATCATAACGACGCTAATTCTAATGCGTCACCACCGGAGTAAGAAGCACGATACCCTTGAAGCAGTGGTGCGTACAACAAGACTCACTGCGACTAGGCTTGAAGACTAACGATTTCGAGTAGCATGCTTTCCTCCTTCGCATGTATGGCTCAAAGTCCGGTTTCGAAAACTTGGCCATCCTGTACAGTTTGCCATATGCTTTTCTGATGTGGGGGTGAGCCGGCTTTGATCTCTCCGAATCAATCGTACACTGACGCGACTTGTACAGCGTTCTCTTCTTCACTGCTGCCTTTGTGACCATGTGCTTTGGAACTGACGTGCCGTGGATGCGAATTACTATGGGGCTCCTCGTGGCCATTCCCTTCCTCATCGTTTTATGGTCTATCAAGAAGCTGTGGGAATCCGATACGTGGTCGTCGCGGGTCATAGACGTCTTCCGGAACATGCTTGGGTGGTTTTCCAAGTCAGACAATCTTCAGGAGAACACGAAACAGGCGCTGTGGCTGCGGGTGAGAGATGGCTTTAACATGGTATTCCGTGCCAATCGTGTACTTCAAGACGAAGAGAGCGGTCGTACTGCGGTGGCTCGGAATTGAGAGAACAAGAAACATCTGTCTATTTTCCTATGTTGTATGTATGTATATTAGTGTACCGTTAGAACTGCGCACATTGTATTATGTTTATGGTTGTTACATGGGTATCGAATCAAGCTCTTTCAAAGTCCAATACTTCTTCATGTTTTCGCCTCGTAGATCAGCGACCTGTGGATGGGAGTTTATCAAGACAAGGAAGCTCTCGTGGAACGCCAAACCTTACCTCTTGATCCAAGTGCGTGAACAGGACATCTTTGAAGCCATCGAGGCACGCTCTCATCTCCTCTGGCGAATACGCGGATGGATCCTGCTTCCATTTGTGCAAGAGCTTTGTCAGGGATTCGAGCCCTGTTTCCAACGGCGTCAAATAAGCGTACAGTCACAGCCCACGCCGACGTACCCTCGTGGATACCCTGGTGCGACTTGAGGTGTTCACGGTCAGCAGCAAAGGAGGGCATCTTCTTTCCCAAAACCGGAAATATGTGTCGCTCCTCGATCGTGTGGTGCATGGTCAAGTCTGTTGAGTAGGTGGGTCGTGGAATAAGGATAAAGGAAGCGGTAGACGTACGGTGCTCGAATTGGCGCGCGCTGTAGAGGTACAGGGAGAGGTTCATCCCGCGCTTGTTGAACGAGCCATCGGCGAGCTGCAGAGCGCGTCAATCACCTCCGTATGAGGATTGAGGCAAACATACCTCATATAGAGTGTTGACTGTAAATGCATTGAGCAAAGGATGTGGAAGTCATGTAACAAAGACATACATTCTTGTTTGAAGTATTCGTGGAACGAGCTCATTCGCTCACTCAGCTTCAAGTTGTTGATCAATTAGCACTTCAATGTTGGCAACCAGACCTTGGGACGTTACATTGTTCCATTTCCGTTCCTCATAAGACGACATTGTAACGAGAGTTCGACACGAGTATTTAGCACTTCGAAGCGCGGTCCATACGAGCATCAACTCCTTTTATTCACTAGCAGGCTTTGTAAATGGTCATGAGCGCCTGTCAACAGAAATGACACCAGGGTGGCTGTGTTGGACAGGTACATGGCTGACGATAGCACGATTAGCAAGCTAAGAGTAACGACTTTGACAATACAATGGCTGTAAGTAAACTATGTATGGGTAAGCTACTCGTCCTCAAAATCACGTAGTCTCTAGCTCTAGAGCGGCGGTGAGCATCTGAGAGAATAAAGAATGCACCTCACGTACGATCAAAGTTGTCAGCAAGGTCACGCAACGCTCTGAAAGACTCGTCCTCTTGCACCGATATTCCGAGTGCCACCGCATCCTCACCGAATGCCTCAACATCGAGCTGGACCTGCGTTTTTATCCGCTCATCGTCCTCATCATCCTTTCCAACATTCGCATTCCCAAATAACGAGAATGTGGGCTTCTTGTTCTTCTTCAGACGACGTAGTGCATCCTCAATCTTCTTGAGCTCAACAAGATTGGCCAAATACCTGGAAGTAAGAAATCAGCACAAACGTTTTGGAGCGACCTCAGAATAAGTCATACCTCTGCAACACAGTATCAAAGACCCTTCTCGTTATCGACGCTCGAAGCTCAGTGGGAAGGGATGCTCCAGTTCCGTTACCAGAGAAGAAGCTCTTCACTGGGCCTAAAAGGTCGGCGACAAATTTGCTCGATTTAGTGAGCGGGCGTTTGTCGCGTTCGCCGCGGAACTGCGTAGGAATTCCCCTCAGATTATGCAACGCATCCGAGCATCGTCTTGATAATATCGATACCATCCATTTGTCGACACTAGGAATAAATGAAGAAAGATTTGATAGTGATCTCTGCAACACGACTAAAGGCATGGTGAGTCGATAAACCACTTGAGGACAATCCAGGCCAACCTTCATAGTCGGACGCATCAGAGTCCATAGTCTCTGCTCGGGGAAGCATGCGGCTAATCTGCTCATTCCAGAGCTCAAGAACGGACTTTTCCATCATATTGACATCAAGAATCGCGGCAGTGTAATGCAAGAGTTGTGCATCATCAGCCGCCACACTTTCAGCAGCAGCTTCGGGTTGGGGAACAGGCGTTGCAGAGCGGGGGATAGGTGTCGAGGAGCGAGGAGTAGGTGTCGAAGAACGAATTGGGCCCCCCGAAGTCGGAGGGATATGCTTCCTTTCTAGCGTAGAAAGGCTATCCTTGAGCCATGTCTTGAACCGACTGATGAGCTTGAAAATGCTGAGTTGGTATCATCGATGAAGAGTACTGAACATACCTGAAGAGTTAATCGCCAGAATCGATGGCTTAGCTCAGGTATAAAGATCTCAGAACTCCAGCACGCGGTAATGGCAATCCAAACGGCATCAGCTTGTGAAGTGGCAAAAGAATCGCTACCTTAAAAAATACATCAGGTCGGAGGTACGTCAATGTTGTAAGGATAATAGTTACCTTTGAGCTTTGCATCGATCTTGAGCACGGACAACGCATCTTCCAGCCTCGACACGATCTCCTTCCACCGCATTTGGAAATATACGGGCAGTTGCCACCGTCGCTCAAACGCATTAAAAGTAGGATGTGTCCGCATACTCTCCACGGAATGGTCGGGCGCAAGATACTCCAAGGATCGTATAAAAGTTTGAGTTATGTCGTAGTTCTATATCCACGTCAACACACTTGGTCGGTTCGTCACCATCTCGACTGACCTTTCGGAAGACATTCGGTTTGCCCACGGAAAAGACGACGCTCCCCAGCTCATCCATGATGGCACGTGCGAATTCATCCCAGACTACGTTGCCCATTATCTCAAAGCCTTTACCATCTCTCTCCGCAGGAAAAGTAGACAGTAAAGGAGTCAAACGGCCACCAGGAAGTGACTTGATGGACACCTTTTCGGCAATGTCCATTATCTTGCACAAATCCCTCTCGACGAATCTCAGAATCTGACAGTACAATTTAGCGAGGGGTTCGTCGCTCTCTTCCAGTACAGACATATAAGGCGATTGCCGCTTGCCCGCAGATGGTAATGGGAATTGCTTCAAAGGAAATGCGGTGAATGGGGTGTAGGGTGTTTTGGGAGGGTGTGAGGACGCCGAGAAGCCAGCGCTAGTAGGGTTGAATGGCGTATGAGGTACAAGAGGCGATTGAGGTGCATTTAAAGCCCCACTGTATATTGTCTTCAAGACGCATACATGAGCGCGCGCTTTGCGATAGAGACACGCTTACCTTTTTCACAAAACGGCGAACAATATCCCGTCTTATAATGTCCTCCGCGTCCCGCCATAACCCTAGCATATCGTATGTATGCATACATTCCGTTAAATCGGCGGGAAGTTTATCTTTGGCATCGAGAGTTTTGCGGTCACCTTTCCCTTCAGTGAGAGCTTGTAACAAGGTGCTGAAATGGTGGTCGAGATCAGAAGACAAGGTCGACTGTATCCGGTCGATCCGCTGTAACAAGATGAGGATTGATGCATTGTGCAATATCGACAAGCTTACAGACCCATTGCATCTCGTCCACAAAGGCGCAGTTGTCGTCCCGTGCCTTGGCGGCGTGGTATAAAAGCTGAGTGTACTCTGCAGCAACTCGACTTAGGTGTTTGGCTTGATTGCCGCGGGCTCTGCAGACGTGTTACTTGAAGTTGAAGAGTAATATGTAGGTGCCCTACTTGTCTTCCTGGCTGTCTGTGCTCGGAGAGGAGAGCAGACTGGGGCCATTGATAGGCTCCGCATCGTCATTGGAGGGAGACGCTATAAGAAGGAGGCCTTCAAGTCGCGTCACGGACTCTGATATTTTCAAGAGAAGATGTAGCAATGCCTGTTTGCTGAGTTGACTGCCGAACATCTCAAGGAATAGAATACCTTTTCTTCGCGCAGAACAGCACGGGTTTCCAATTTCTGTTGTATGGCCGCTTGAGTGAGCTGAAGTTCGGATTTTGAAGCCTGGAAACGGTCAACGCGTGCAAGCCGCAAATCCAAGAGACAAACCAGTATTTCGGTTCGTAGGCCGCTTAATGGCGCCTTTAACTTGCCTAACCGCACGCCTTCCCCTCTCAAGTCTGTACTCAGACTGATGAACGCCTCATAATCGTCGTTGATGAGTTTGACGAGCTCCTCCTTGAGTGTAGATAGGTAGTCCCGGAGCTCTGACCGTAGATCCTGCAGTGAGGTATGGGAGCGGGAAAGCAGAAATTGCTCAATGTCAAACGTGTCGGCCGTCAAGTACGGGTTGGAGTGGGAGAGCGGGACAAAGACAGGCAGCTCATGACTGGGCTCGTCGTCGCGGGTACGCTCCCTTGTCGCGAGCTCCTCAGCAAGTCGCTCGAGCTGAAATGGGTCCGAGCCAGGCTCACCGTCATTCATTGAGAAAGGGCCGTGGGAATATCATAACCGAGCGCGTTCTGTTTTTGGACGACGACTACTAACGCGATGGCCTCGATACCGTTCGTGAGAACTGTCTGCAAGGCCATGGAGCGTATTGCCCCTCTGCGGCTGGCCGAGCCCTGGGACAACGTAAGTCAAATTATCGAAATCGCGTCCAACAAAACTGTCGCGCTCATATGACTTGTTAGGTCGGCTTAATACTAGGTGCATCTTGTGTACTGACTGTATCCTAACTATGTCTAACCAGTTCTTGTACAGAATCACCCTCCCAACGACTCAAAGGCGTCAATCGCGTCCTTCTGACCATCGAGTCCGTCCGCCCCTTCTCCTCGTGGTATGTTACAACTACTAACAACGTTGCACAGTCTTACCACCGCGGTTCTACAAGAGTCTCTTGACCTGCTGGCACCGGTCATTATCTCCTACCATCCCCCAGTGTTCAAGGGCATCCAGTCAATAACACTGTCCAATCCTCTACAAGCCTCTCTCCTCCGTTGTGCCGCCGAAGGCATCTCCGTTTACAGCCCTCATACATCCGTTGACTCCATCTGGGGAGGCATCAACGACTGGCTAGCTGAAGGTGTCCTCGACAGAAGCGTAGGCGACAGTGTACCCCTCGGCCTCATCAAGAAGGCCCCAAACGGCGAACCCGAGGGGGGAGAGGGCAGGCTGGTCACCTTTCCTGACCCTCTCGACTTGACTATTGTCATTTCTAGAATAAAAAAGACTCTTGGTCTATCTCAGAGTTTGTTTTCCTGTTATCGATGCAAGGATCATCGAAACTGACGCGTTTGGACAGTTCAAGTGGCGTATGGAGCCAACGCCTCAAAGACCATTCGGACTGTTGGCATATGCGCAGGATCAGGCGGTTCTATGCTCGTTGGCAAAGATGCAGACGTCTACTTTACTGGCGAGATGTCGCACGTAAGTCTGTTTGTAGATCCTTCCCTATCAGGATGCTGATTGTCTGATAAGCATGAGGTTTTGGCCTGTGTGGCTGCTGGAAAACACGTAATTCTTTGTGAGGCGTCGTCGCGTGTTCTTCCTCTTGTTTCTTCTGATGGTTCTTAGGCGGACACACCAACACAGAACGGGGATACCTGCCAGTTCTCGCAGGTAAACTGCTCAATGAAATCCAATCAGAGGGAAAGAATCTAGAAGGACTAGAGGTGCTTGTCAGCCAACGAGACGCGCATCCATTGGCATTCGTATAGGTGAGTGACTCTCAAGATCCAACTAATCAGCATTATTAAATAAATCCAATAAGTATGCTACGATGGTCGACAGGTACTATGGTATATTTGACCTGTCCGTGATACAATGATATGTCTTCGATCGGGAGAAGGTTCGACCTTCGACTTGTCGGAAGAAACGAATGATTTGCGACACGTTGAACATATCCCGAGGGAGGGCCTCCACCCACAGAGCTGCTCGCGATTATGGATTGCGACGGTCTCGAAAAGGTCTCGATCAAGCAGGTGCTTGGTTATGAACAGCATGTCCCCCTCCGACCTATACGATTCCAACATTCCAGTCAATATCGTGCGGAACTCTGTATAATGTGTTCCCTTCGACAAGGGCATCTGGGCGGCCGAATTGACCAGCTGCTTGAACAGTCGCGGGAATGACAGCCCTCGTGTCGAACTGATGGACACAAGTGAACTGAATGTCTCCCGCACTAGTGAGCGGAGGGTGTCCAATGCCCGCCATTCCATCTCCAGCGAGCTATCCTGTGGAGGGGAAGTAGAAAGAGCCTCCGGCGAACACGAAGCTGATACGGTTTGGATGCAGTTGATCTGGCTGCTGAGCAGTCTAAACCATACGTCCTCCAATGGCACGTCCCGAGACGACGAATTAGAGCGAGTGAAACAGACAGAGATCCCCGTTCGACCTAGGTCGACAAGTTCCTGCAGTGCCGCCTCTACATCCCGGACTGCATCACTCGACAACCCATCAAGGACCTTCAACGTCAGCTTCTTCTCGAACTTTTCGGCCTTCTCGATAGCTTCCAACGGCAGACCTTGTTGGTCCAATGCCCAAACCACAGCATTGTACACATCCTTCGATTCACAGATCTGTACGACGTCCGACCACTGTATCGGTCCGCTGGACAAATGCTTTGCGACTTCGATAACATCTTTGGGAGAAAACTGGCACTGCAGGGAGATGTACATTTCGTACAGTTTTTCAGGATGGAACTGCGCTGTCGTGCCTCTCTGGAGATAAATGTAGTCGTCGTCTTCCGTTTTCGCGGGCCCTAATAGATACTGGAGATACGTGAATCGTTGGTGATCGCCTTCAGGACCTAATTTCTCCAGGGCACGCTCGTGGAGGTCTGGAATGTGCTTGTCCAGTAATATGGCTGTACTCGCTAGGCTCATCTGCAAGAGCTTCTCGAGCTCGTCGGAAATCAGGATAACGAGCTCGAGTGGCAGATGTTTCCCGGCAGGGGACGCAAGGGTCAAAACTTCGTCGAGATTGCTGTATATTTCGCCGGCCTGTTGATCGGGATCGTCGAGATAGGTTTCGAGAAGAGATTCCCATCTCTGCTCCTGATAATGCCATGTTCTGAGGATTCGATAAAAGCCGGCATCAGTGAAGAGGGTGATGAGTTTGTCGCCTTCATGAGGCGTGTACGCGGAAAGCAGGTACTCCGCTGCAAGCTGGCGATCTTCTCGAGTACTTGCATCCGGATCAGATGCGAGTCCTATGAGAATGTCGTGGAGGGTGCTGAGAGGGATTGTTTTAAGGAATTGAGAGTATTTCGGTACATTGCGCGCGATGAAGATGTTCACGAAGGTGACAGCGGAAGGCGATAGATCACGGGACGAAAGCATTTCGAGCAGAATGGAGATAATGACGAGACGGCTGACCTCCTTCGAATCGATCAAGTATGAATCTTCGAAGGCTATGTCCAGAGAATGTAGGAATGATTCAGCATCAAACCGAAGGAGTACTCGGGCGTACGGATATGTCGGTTCCTCGCCGCCCTCTTCATCTGATGTCAGAACAAGTCTACCTCCTTCCCCTGCTGGCCATATACTTGACCGGCCAAAGAAGAGGAAAGTATAAACGTCTTTCTTGGCCTGGTAAGCCTCCTCCGGAGGTAAGGGCTCCTCGCTTGGGTAAGTGAGTCCCGACAAGACGTTGGCCAGGTACGGATAAATCTTGTACGCATTCAGGATGAGGGGTTCCATAGCCTCCTCGTTCCACGATTCCCTCGATCTGCGGTGCTGGTTGATCTTCCGAATGAGACCCAGTAGTTCAACCACCGGCGCGACATAATCTCGAAGGGCGCGCGTGTAGACATATATCAGAGCATCGTAAAGGTGGTGTTGCTGGCAAAGATGGATGGCCTGATTGAGGTCCAAACACGCGGGATCGATATGCCAAATGATTCGTTCCACCAGGTCAGGACGACCATCCTCTGCATGCATAGCAACCAATCTCTGAGTTATACGAGGGGGTACCATGCGTATCTCGTTGTCTAGCACAAACTTCTCCAGCTGAGCGAGGTAGATACGCGTGATCCCCGCGTCGTCGTAGTGTTGGAAGAGGTCCTCGAAGAGGAATTCGAAATCATCTAGAGCTATACAAGCGCGACAAGCCGTTGCCACCAAACCTTCAAACAAGGATGTTCTGTCAACCCCACGTCCATCTGGAGTCATGTGGGTCTCGTCAAACATCCTTTGCTCAGAGAAGGCATGTTCGGTCGCGGCGGCCAGTAATTGGCGCATTCGGTCGCCAATGACTTCTTTGCGGATGTCATCAGCCTCTGGCA
>QLPD01006250.1:0-27435 GCA_003314085.1 Hymenopellis raphanipes | reverse complement strand
AAGGAAGTCTGCGAGGACCTGGGGGAAATATTCGTCGACATGTGGGTCGACCCATGCAATTGAATATGTCACGATGATAGATGTCAGAAGAGGAAGACGACGAAGTAAAGCAGCAACACAAATTGAGTATTGGACCACATCGACCTTGTCTGACCCCTGAGGAAAGTCGGCAAGTGATACACAGCGAATAAGTAATCGAAGATGGGGATGCCGGGTGATATGGGCCAAGAAGCCCTCTATCATGAGATAATAGGCCAAGTCGATGTGATGGAAGAGAGCGCGCTGGCTTGGACCGGACCACGTCCGAGCGACAAGCGCACAGCTCCCGAGAGTTCGTACGTCGTCCGAAAGATAATCAACAATCGCGTCTACAAGCTCGGGCGGCAGGGGAATGCTCATGTTTTTGCAGTGGTACGCTGTTTTGCAAGGACGTGAATTCACTGATAGTCCTGGCCACGGGGAAAGGAAGAAACTCACTTGAGCAAGTGTTTAGACTTGAGAAGAAATTTGTTACTATCTGTATGTCCAAGTTGGAATATTTTTTAAGAAAGTAAAAAATACGCGTACTTGAAATGGGGAAGACGAGGCAAGGTTGGCACACAACACAGTCGGTCTAGTCCAAGGCTCCCGAGGAAGACTACTCGAGCATGCGTCCCGAGACGCGGACAAAAAGCTGGCAGCAGCAGTTAATTCCGATAGTACGCCGCCTTTTGATGCTCTTCCTGCGGCCTCTGGTGGGGGATTGGGGAATCCAATCTTTGCTCGATGATGGCAAGAGGCAGATCAATCATCACATGACGATGGTGGCATGGTGGTCACCGATCGGGCCGCATCTTGCCTTTGACCATCACGTCCGAGAGAGACAACTGGCGATTCAAAACATCCGACTCTTGTTGTTGCTTTGCCTTGTTCTTGTTCCTGTAGGGGTCCTTTTCTTTTATGCATAATTGAACTCGAACACAGTTAGGTGTCGAACTTCTCCACGCGCTTTCTGAGGTGCCGCCTTATTCCTTCCCCCCCTTGAAGCTGTTCTTGGAGGTAAATAATTATCCCTTTGTATATTCACCCTAATATGAATTGCTTTCTAGTACTTCGCCGTGATGCCATCCACAAATGTGTCTTTTCCACCCGAACTCGAGGATATGATTATCCAGCATCTTTCCGGTGACACAAGCACCCTACAGAGTTGTGCGCTAGTATCGCGGACATGGTCGGTGTTCACTCAACGTGTTCTATTTCGTAATGCCCAGGTGCATCTCGACACCTACGCGAAAATGGGCAGATTCCTCGACGATCTCGACTCCGTTCCTCATCTCCAAACACTCGTCCGAGACTTGAGAATCGATAAATTCTTCCATGATGAGCGTGATATTTCGCTCCACGCCCACATTTCTCGCTCCGCACAAATACTTTCTCACCTCCCGAATCTTATCAAAATCGCGTTCAAAGACGGGGTCGGCGCCGACAGAGAAACCCAATCTTATCTCGACTTGATCCCAAATATCCTGTGGAACGCGCCTCTTGTCGAGCTTGATATCGACGTCGATTCCATTCAAAGTTTCCATGATGTTTTTGGCATTTTGGAAAGGACAAACATCAAGCGAGTCAGTTTGTCTACTCGGTTTGACCTTCAGAATTTGGACTCCGGGGTGAAACGCAAGCACTTGCACCTTCCCTCTCTAGAACGCATTCGCTTCGGAGTTGAAAATCTAGAGGAGGAATTTTGGAACTGCCTTATGTATTATTTTGACCTTCCCAGCCTGAAGCAGTGCGAAATCGTTGCAGAATTCGTAGACGGTTTGACACCTTGGCGGCACCTGTTGCTTCGAGAATTTCCTCCTCTCGAGTTGTTCAAATTCGAACTAGGAAGCTGTATGTAACAAATACTCATTCACCTCAAACTTGGATCTAACCATAACTGAAGGCTTCAAGCTTGCTGTCCATCGTACAAATACTTTTGCACAAGATACATTCCTTCCACTCCCACTTGCTGGTCTGCCATTCCAACATGTCCACTTGAGCGTAAACCCCAGAACCCTGAGTGAGACATGGGATTACATCTACTGGTGGTCCTTCACATTTCGCGCCCTCTCCGACTCCAACGCGACAATACGTTTCACGGAGCTTACATTCGCGTTCAGGGATCTCCCAGGCATCGAGACTCTTGAGGGGGCATGGAATTCGCTTGATAACCGTCTCGCGCACACGACGTTTAGCGGCATTCGGAGCATTCACTTCGAGAGAAATGGTCGGCGGACTCGGGAAAAGATCACTCAGGCGGCGTATCCGTTCCTGGCAGACACACTACGACTTGCATTTCCTCAGCTTGCAAGTCGAGGCGTTCTTCGTTTCGACTAAGGTAGCGGTGTTGGGACACTTCGGAGAGGCCAGCCAGTGTACACTTCACGGTGCAGTTGCGAGGGCATGAGGTTGCTTGCCCGACTCACTGTATATCCACTGTTGTTGTTTTCTTTGTTGTTGCTATTGAGCTGGATGTTTTACACTGTCGCCAGTGTCAGCGATGAATGGGATAGATCTCGATTTTATTCGTCGAGGGTGTAAATTGTGAATTCTATTTGAAGGACACAAGCGCGGGCTGCCGTAACTAGATATATGGTAGACGTCGAGCATAGTACTGTATAAGTAAAGCATCCATAGGTATCATATCTTTCATCACCAGTGCCATCCAGAACCCGACTCCAGTCAACGACCTCGGCCTCCCGGGCACGAACGTCCTTTTCCTGGCTCTTCATCGCACAAACATCCTCTTCCTACCTTTTCGCGACTTCAACAACCTTGACTTGCATTGTCTGACGCGCTTCCTCTTCTTTCGCCTTCGCGGCCTTTGATACGCAATCCATTCCCGGAGCAAACTGTCAGATCGCGGGCCAGGGAGACCACCCTTTTGGATGGAGCAGTCCGAATCGTTGTACTGATAGTGGTGTGGTCCAGCGGAACAACGGGTGGCGCAAGTGAACGCGGATGGTGACTGGAATTGACCGGTGAATCACAACGCGGGCTAGGGTGATGCTCAAGGGGAGGCGTAAGCACAGCAGCTGGGGGTGGAGTAATGACAGGGTGGGATTGGCTTTGTCCGGCCTGGCGGGGAGCGGCGCGCGCACGAACAATAGGCTTCGACTTCTTGCGCTCGTAAGGTTTGGATGTCTTCGCGCTCTTCTCCTCCTTGGATACCGCCCATCCCGGCGGTTTCCCTCCACGCTCCAAAGAAATATCAGGTCTCGGCAGCTCGAACCACACATTAGCCACCGACTCCTCATCTTCGTATTTTTTATTCCACGCAAGATCTCTCGCCACCCCCAAGATCATCCCAGTACTGTTGTTGCTCCCATGTCAGGCCGGAAAAGTCTTCCAGCAAACTCGACATAATTGTCCCGGTACGCTCTGTGGAGGACCAGAAAGTCTGGCACGAGTGTGTACGGCTTCTCCCTCCGTCAGATGTAATCGAGTTTGTAAGACATGGAGGAAATGAAAAAAATGAATGGGAAAATGATAGTTTCGCGCAACGAAAGAGAATGAGGACAGTACACAGAGAAGGGATGGTGGTAATCGATAGTGACTAACAAAGAGCGCGAGCGAGCGTTTTGTAAGGCCAAAGCCGATCATATGGCGTGTGTTTTGAGCGACGGATGGCCTGAGTATCCAATTCGAGCAATTAGGTCAATGAAGAGTCTGGGAAATGTAATGCCATATGTGGAACAGCGGACAGCGCGGCGGCTGGTGTCTTTGAGAGAACAAAGCAGATAATTTGAGGATTATGGAGTGTGGCGCACTCATAGTCTTCAAGGGTTGATCAGCCAGGCTCTTTCAACTGATCAAACGCATTTACCTGCGAGACAATCTTGTATTTAAGTTGTTCTTGCACTAGATTGCTCCTTCCGGGAAAAGAACGGCCTCGGTGTCCTCGTCTCCGACCCACCCTGCATCTAGTCTCGGCGCTATCTGAGAGCGCGGACAAGGAGCTTACACCATAGAACGGTGACCACGCTTGTCTGGCCGCTTGTTGGTTCGTAGACGAAAAATAACAAATTCCAGAAGCGTCGGAGTACGTTGAATAGAGACAACGTTAATTCCTGTCATTGTCTCAATGTTTGCATGCTCAGCATCAGGCGACATAAACGTACCATGACTCGATGAATCAAATGAACATTCGACAGCCCTGCCCGTCGCTGATTTCGAGTATACACATTCCCATCTCATCTCTAGGTCATAGTGAGCCAAGGCCGCAATGCGGCGCAGGAGGGCATCATGGCCTTGCCCAGCGCCGCCTCCTGCCTTCCATAACGCGCGCTCCCTTGAAGTGTTCCACTTCAACGATATCCCAGTTCACGGTACCACCATATACAAAGCCCGACATCGACAGAGGGCCCCTGCCAATTTGGTGAGGTGATTGTCACTCTCCGAGCTTCCGTCGCTGGATACTGTCATTAGCATTCACGCAAGTAAAGAGGTATAATGACATACTTCGATGTAAATTTCCGCTTTACGAGATGAACTTTTCCATCGCCGGTGTGCGCTCTGTATGCGGACGAGCGAAGTCATTGTTCAAGCCCCTCGAGGCAGCGGTCTTGCTAGACGAAGCAGGGGTGTTGAAGCTTAAGTTTCCTGTGCTGGGCAAGTCCGGAAGTATTGGTGGAGCGTACGTTGTCAGACTGCGCTCTTCGACGTCGGCATTGGCATGAGGAATATGAATCATTTATCCTCAACACTCGACACGCCGGATCACTCGATTCTCGTAGACGTGGGGAAATTATAGGATTCCCCTCTTATATAGTCTCTTCGTATCCCAGCTCCATCCTAATACCCATCAGCGCTCCAAATCTACGAAGGCACAGATTGCAAACTTACCACAAGCGCGTTAACAGGCCCGACCTAGCCTTGCGACCAGCTGGGACACCGTATCGGTGTAGAAGAACCTGGTACCACCCAGCAAAGAGAGCAAATATCCGAGATCATATCGTGTCGGCTTGTCCCCATCTTTGCCACCGCACTCGATTAGGAGGATTGTGGATCGTCCGTCGGCCATATCCTCGGCGCAGTGAAGACTCTTTGACTGCAGTACTTGGGAAGACGAGGCGACCGAGGATCGCACTGTGACTTTTCCAAATTCAAGGCCTTGCACGAGAGCGCGTATCGAAAAGTAGGGGGCGTCACATATCGTGAAGGGTACCTATGGGCCTTTCAGTGTTTGCGTATCTCCTAGCGGACGACAAAAACGCACGAAATGACGCGCTGGCCAATGATTTCGAGTATATACGCGGGCCCATCTGGTCGTTGAACGCCTAGGTCATGCGGCTACGAAAGTCGTCCATAATCTTGGGCTGGCCATAATGTCCATACCATCCAAGACAAAATCCAATATCCTCTGCCCAGGACTTCCTCTCGTCGTCTAGAGCCTGCCAGAGCACGTAGCCATGCACGTACTTCGGATTGGCTGTTGTTCGTGTTCTCGGTGTCCTGCCCTCGTGTATCTGGCGCTGTAGCACGCGTCTTGCTGGTTCGCGGAGGGAAGCCGTGGGCGTAGCACGAAGACCGTTAGATACGCGGCAGACAATGAGAGACTCGGAATTCAAGGCGAAAACGTCGGAGTCTACGGGGATGGGAAAATGATGATTTTCAGTTGATGATGGTGGTGGTGGTACTGAAGGGTACTGATCAAGTAATGATCAAACCACGTTTTGCCTTCTGACCATCACGTCCTGAACAACAAACCAGCCGTTCAATATACTTCCAGACTTGTACCACACTGACTCTGCTATACATCTCACGAGTCATTATTGCTTTGCCTTGTCCTTGTACGTGTCCTCTTTCTTTCAGGCTTCGTCAACACACGAGAACAGAATCGCGTTCAGGTGTCGAATCTTCTCCGCGCGCTTTCTGCGGAGTCGCCTTATTCGTTGTTGCTCTTGAGACTTTTCTTGAAGGTAAATTATTATCCCTTTGTATATTCTTGATTCACCTTCACACATATCGCTTCCTAGTACTCCGCCGTGATGCCATCCACGAATACTTTCCTGCCCCCCGAACTCGAGGATATGATTATCCAGCATCTTTCCAGTGACAAAAGCACTCTCCGGAGCTGCGCGCTAGTATCGCGGACTTGGTCGGTGTTCAGTCAGCGCGCTCTATTTCGCAACGCCCACGTCTATCTCTACCCCTACGAGAAATCAGACCGATTCCTCAACGATCTCACATCTATTCCCCACCTCCAAACACTCGTCCGCGGCTTGACAATCCAGAAATGCGAGGACAATGCTATTCCATCGCCTGCCCATCTGTCTTGCGTCGCATCTGTGCTTTCTCTTCTCCCAAATCTTACGAAACTGGCGTACAAAGGTGGGATCGATGAGGACTACTGGGAAACCCGACGTTATCTCGATTTGATTTTGGGGAACACACCTCTGGTCGAGCTTGATATCGACATCTATGCCGTCGAAACCTTCCATGACGTTTTTGCACTCTTGGGAGGAACAAACGTTAAGCGAGTTAGTTTGTCTGGCTGCATTGGCCGTCATGAGGCGAACTTGGGGGTGCCATGCAAGCACTTGCACCTTCCCTTGCTAGAACGCATTCATTTCGAAGTTAGCGGCCTACAGGAGGAATTCCACAATTGCCTCACCCATCATTTTGACCTTCCCAATCTGAAAGAGTGTGAAATCGTTATAGAATTCGCAGAGGATTTACGGCATTGGCGGGACCTACTGCTTCAAGGATTTCCTCCTCTCGAGTTGTTCAAATTGGAACTGGGCTTCAGTACGTAGCAATCGCTAACTAATGCGACCGTTGGATCTAATCATGGCTACAGTGTTCATTGATGATCTCAAGGATACAGACATCCCTGATGAAGACATTTACCATCCACTCCCACTTACTGGCCTGTCATTCCAACACGTCCACCTGAGTATATGGTCCGGAGACCTCTATCAGACATGCAAGTTCATCGAGTGGTGGTCTTCCACCTTTCGTACCCTTTCCCAGTCCAAAGCGACCATACATTTCACACAGCTTACCTTTTCGTTCACGGACTGGGATCTTTGTGACATCGATGCTCTTGAGGAAACGTGGAATTTGCTCGACAACAGTCTAGCGCACACGACGTTTAGCAGTGTTCGGTGCATTCATTTCAAGGGACTTGGCTGGCAGAGCAAATTGGCCACTCAGACGGCGCATCCGGTCCTCGAAGACAGAATGCGGCTTGTCCTGCCTCGGCTTACAAGCCGAGGCGTTCTTCGTTTCGACTAGGGTAGCGGTGCTAGGAAGCATCGAAGAGGCTGGGCAGCGTACACAACATGGTATAGGCTTATAGCTATTAGTTGGAGCCAGAGGGCGCGCGCATCATACGTGCTGGGGTGGTGCGCGCCGACACACTGTATATCCAATTGTATTTTGTTCCCATCAAGCTGAACGTTATCGACGCTTTATCCTTCTCATTGCCTTGTCTCCAGCTACCTAACCAAATATGCACCTCAACTATTGCCGGTCTCAGTGATAATCGACATGGATCTACTTGTTAAAGTAGTCCAGCAGCCCATGAGACTGCAAGTTCCATACAAGAGGAGGTACTTAACTTCAACTACAGTCTTGAGTATATGGGCTAGATGTTGAGGATAGTAAAATCAAAGCATTCATAAGTATCATATCATAACCTTTCGTCACTCCGATCCAGAACTTGACTCAAGTCAACGACTTTGGTTTCCTGGGTTTTCACAATGACACCGCGAGAACCTTCCTCGCACGAACATCCTCTTCCTTACTCTCCGTAACTTCCACAACCTTGGCTTCACTGTCACGGTCTGATGCGCGGCTTCGTCTTCTTTCGCCTTCGCCGCCTTCTGATGTGCGAGCTATTTGTTTGATTGTTGTACTGGAAAATAGAACTCCAGCGTACTCAACGACAACAGGGATTGGCGTCCAGCGGCAATGGAAGTGCATGCGGGTAGTGGCTATGATTGCCCGGAGAATCCCAGCGCGCGCTAAGGTTGGTGCTCAAGGGGACAGCGGCGGGGGTGGAGCTGGGATCGGCTTCGTCCAGCCTGGCTGGGAGCGGCGCGTTCGGGTTTGAACGAACAACAACCTTGTGGCTTCTTACGCTCATAGCGCTTGGATCTCTCCTTACTCTTTTTCTCCTTGGGCACTGCCCGTCCCGGCGCCGGTTTTCCTGCAGGCTCCAAAGACCTATCAGCTCTCGGCAGCTCAAACGACACCTTGGCCACTGTCTTCCTAGCACCGTACTTTTCAACCCGAGCTCGTCCCAGTACAGTTGCTGCTCCGATGTGAAGCTGGCAAAGTCTTTTGATTCGGACCTTCTTCTCTTTGATTCTGGTAGGCAGGCACGTCAACAACTTTAGACGAGGGCACATACGAATCATACTATTTCTTGTCTGTTGATTTACACACCGAGAAGTGATCATGAAGCTTCGAATTGTATCGTTGGAGGCCTCAGTCTACTTATCTCGTCAAGGCGCATTCAACTATCAACACGCGACAAATATCCTTCCACTGGGCGTCCTTCTGGGAGAATAACCAACGGGGCACGCAAAGCCGTTCCAAGCAGACGCGAGGTTCTTCATCGCCACCCTGGCGGTTAGCTGATCCCTCCGATGGAGGGTCTCTGTAGTCGAGCCTAGATTGTACCATGCTATAGATTTCCAGCGTGTGTTGGGAGAACACTTGGCGGGATAAGCAGCCGCCGATGTCCAAGACGCGAAGGCGTGGCAACCTTGACAAGGACGGGCTGACTTTCAAACCAGAAATGAAATCAATGGTTAAGGCGACGGAGTCGATAATGAGCTCTTCGACCCCGTTGGTGTGAGACAAGAATTGGAGGAGATTGTTGGTATTCTCAGAATGCTGAGCATCGTAGCCCACATGGCTGATATACAGTCTCGTTAGGGTCTTTGTAGCGCGGTCTAGTGAAATGGGGAACTGAAGCACTCGACGGCTTTCGAATTCAAGCGTAAAGTCCTGCAGTGCAGGCATATCAAGAGCGGAGAGAAACTCCTTCAAAAGCCCGGCCTCGGCATATTCGCGGTCTATGACCGAGAGTCGACAGAGTCTGGGAAGGGAGAAAACACCATCCATAGGAGCATAGTGCACCCCAACGGCAACCCCAAGATGTTCCAGATTTTGTGCCTCCCGGAGCTGTCTCAAGCCGTCTGGGTCAAAGGCAGTGATGTAGGCGATGGTGGTGAGCTGTGACCACGGAAGAGAAACACTGCCAAATATCGTCCATGGAATGGAAACGTCGCATGCTTCGAAGACGCGTAGCGCCGGCGTACTTATGCGGTTAAACAAGGTGAGCTTCATGTTCGACATGGTTGTCACATCTGAGGGTAAGACAAGTTTTTCGAGGCAGGGAAAAACGTTGCCCGAGAAGGACTGCAGCGACCACGCCGCTGCATGATCTAACGATAGAACCTTCCAACGGGGTATTGTCGTTTCTAGAACCGCGAATATTGGGTGTTCGATGCCCTCTGCATTATAGATGTCTAGTGTCAATGGGAGTCCCTTTGAGCACTCGAAGAATAATATCATTTTATAGATAGACTGGCGCGTAGTGACCAATGTTTGATGCTCGTCGAAGTTGAGCTGAAAGTACGTCCAAAGCTGTGGGGAAGACAATACAAGGTTTCGCCATCGATAGCATACATGACTTAAGGTCCACGGGGGCAATCGTGGATCCAAGGAGTCTATGCAGTTTCCATCCCCTCCTGTACGCAATGGGAAAAGATTTCCGACATGACCTCCGTTGGAAGTAAGCGCATGGGATGGAGAAGGGATTTCGCGTCATTTATATGTTCCTCTGCCTGATGACGGGCCGTAACGAGGGAGTCCAACATTTCCTTCGCCTGGGCAATCTTTTGGTCGAGGTCCTGGAGGATCTCGGGAGATTTCTCTAAAATGAGACGAAAGTCGGCAAGTTCGACGTCGAGTGGGGCATGATTTCCGCGGAGAAGTTCTTCGACGCGCGCAGTTCGTTTAATGGTAGGTCTTTTTGGTTGTAGGGAAAGGAGGGCGCAGGTAGGGCACGATGTAGAGGCAGCAGGAACAGGCATTTCGAGCTAGAAGGGCGTGTTGATCTTAGTAGTGGCATATCGAACAGCTAGAAGATCACACTCACCAATTATACGTATTCTGAGGACTCAATATGCGTACAGCGGTATGAGGAGACCAATTTTGGGAGCTACTAGGTACGGTGAAGGGAATTCCAAGAAATACACCACTGCCGCGTACCTTCGAACGCGTGTGATCCCCCGTTGAAGTTAAATATTGAATACCACAGAAGATTACTTATTCCGGGAGAATTTCTGCAACTGATGAGAGCTAAGAGCAAGAGGTACTGCACCGGAAGGACCGGCCCGGAGATCATCTTGTCCTTTTTACCTCCATCATGCCATTGGAATCCATGTCACTTACCAATCACTTCAGAAGAACGCGTATCAGAGTGTACGATACGCTTAGTCGCTGCTCTGCCATTCCACTTGTAAAACGAGTCCGTTGAAATTGATTTTTTTTTGAAGATGGGAATCCAAGCTTAGTTCCATTTCTTGTTGCTCTTGCTTCCAATCGCCAAACTCCACCTGTGTCTGACTACAATAAGCCTCATCGAGCTTTCGGTTTGAGCTTTCGGTTTTTTCCCGTCCAAATCGGACTACAGTTCCTCGTCAAACTAGCCTTCCCTCCCACCGAACACGAACACGGAAGCCATGTGCTCGGCGCAGTGAAGACTCTTTGACTCCTGAGTAGTCGCGGTTCTTGAGCAGACCAGGTGACTGAGGATTTGACTTTTTCAAGGCCTTGCACGAGAGCGCATATCAAAGAGAAGAGGGGGCACATCGTGAAGGGTTCCTGTGAGTTTTTCAATGTCTGCATATCTACGCACCATAATTCAGCGAACGATCTGGCCAGTCATTTCGAGCATACGAGAGACCATTTGGTCGTTGAACGCCCTGGTTATGCGGCTACGAACGTCGTCCATGGTCTTAACCTCTGGCTGGCCGTAATGACCATGTGATCTAGGACGAAATCCCTCTGGAGCAATCATTGAGAATATCGTTTCCCCTTTCCTAGGACTCCCTCTCGTCATCTGGGGCCTGCCATAGCACGTAATTGGCTGCTATTCGCGTTTTCGGTGCCATGCCCTCGTGTATCTGGCGCTGTAGCAGGCGTCTTGCCCGTTCGCGCGGAAGGAATCCGTAGGTGTAACATGAACAGTCAGGATGATAGACTCGGAACTAAACGAGTGAGACAGCCTCAACACAACGATGATAGGTGGTCACTGATCACGCATCACGCCCGTGGCGATCCAAAACATCCGACTCTTGTTGTTGCTTTGCCTTGTTCCTGTACGTGTCCATGCACAATTGAACTCGAACACGATTAGGTGTCGAATCTTGCGCTTTCTGTGGGGTCGTCTTATTCCTTCTCTCCCTTAAGCTTTCCTTGGAGGTAAATCATTATCCCTTTGTATATTCACCTTAACACGAATTGCTTCCTAGTATTCCGCCGTGATGCCATCGACAGATATTTCTCTTCCACTTGAACTCGAGGACATGATTATCCAGCATCTTTCCGGTGACACAAACACCCTCCAGAGCTGCGCGCTAGTATCACGGACCTGGTCGGTGTTCAGTCAACATGTTCTATTTCGCAATGCCCAGGTGCATCTCGACACCTATGCAAAAATGGGCAGATCCCTCGACAATCTCGAATACTTTCCTCATCTCCAAACACTCGTCCGCGACTTGAGAATCGATAAATACGACCATGATGAGCGTGATGTTTCGTTCCACGACCACATGTTTCGCTCCGCACAAATACTTTCTCGTCTCCCGAATCTTGTCAAAATCGCGTTTAAAGACGGGGTTGGCGACGATAGAGAAACCCACTTTTAATCCCAAATATCGTGTGGGACGCGCCTCTTGTCGAGCTCGATATCGACGTGGATTCCGTCAAAAACTTCCATCATGTTTTTTACATTTTGGAAGGAACAGACATTGAACGAGTCAGTTTGTCTAATCTCTTTGACTTCCAGAATTTGGACTCGGGTATGATATGCGAGCGCTTGCACCTTCCCTCCCTGGAACACATTCACCTCGAAGTTGAAGGTCTACAGGAGGAATTCCACAACTGCTTTACGCATTATTTTGACCTTCCCAACCTGAAGGAATGCGAAGTCGTTGTATACTACGAAAGAGATTTTCGCTGTTGGCACAACGTATTACTTCGAGGATTTCAGGCTCTCGAGTTCTTCAAATTCGAACTGGGATTCGGTACGTAGCGATCACTAACAAATGTGACACTTGGATCTAACCATAGCTGAAGGCTTCGACGATGATGTCCATCGTACAAATACCCCTGCAGAAGATGCATACCGTCCACTCCCACTTGCTGGTCTGCCCTTCCGACACGTACACTTGAGCATAAACCCCAGAACTCTGAATGAGACACGGACATCCATCGAATGGTGGTCCTCTACATTTCGCGCCCTCTCCGACTCCGACGCGACAATACATTTCACGGAGCTTACATTCGCGTTTAGGGATCTCCCAGGCATCGAGACTCTCGAGGCGTCGTGGAATTCGCTTGACGACAGTCTAGCGCACACGACGTTTAGCGGCGTTCGCAGCGTTCACTTCGAGAGCCATAGCCATCGGACTGGTGGACAGATTACTCAGGCAACGTATCCGGTCCTTGCGGACAAATTACGACTTGCATTGCCGCGGCTTGGAAGTCGAGGTGTTCTTCGTTTGGTTTAAAGTTTGGGGGCGGGAAAGGGTTGGAGAGGCTGAGCAGTGTACATGGTGTGGTTAGAACCCGGCGAGTACCCAATAAGTTGTAGCCTTGCCTGGAGAGGTTGTACATCGCGTAAATGAACAGACCATCAGGATTCAGATACGCCGCAGAGAGACTCGGAATTCAATGCGAAAATGTCGGAGTCTCCGAGGATGATTGGATGGCAGTTGTTGTCGCTGTTGGTTAAGTACTTCCTGACCACTGGTTCTAGACTGCCAGCGTCACCGTGAATCCTTAAGTATAGATACGGAACTTGAAGCGCTCTCCAAAAAATGCATGTTTTTACGAAATAAGGGGACACCCAGAATTGAACTGGGGACCTTCAGAAGAAATTCGGAACACTTTCTCAAGACTTCACTGTTGCTCTCCCGACTGAGCTATGCCCCCGACACACCTCAGCTTTCCTGTGCGGGACTCGGGCTCGAGTGGGTTCTATAACGCGTCGAGAGCATCTCAATATGTGTGTCAAGTCTTTTCTAGAAATCGGGCGCGGTATGTACACAGTGCTGTCGAAGTGTGGCGCACCAATGAGATTCATCCTGTAAAATTGGAGCATGGAGTTGTACATCTACCATTGTTGTATTCGATATGTTTCTAGTGAGTTGGACGTTCTCCTTCACACTGCCTCGTCTCCAGGATGTACGCGTCGCCGGTGTCAGTGATGAATGCTCAGAAAGCGATTAACCTGTGAATTCTATTCGAAAGACACAAGTGGGGATAACTAGAAGTATGGTATATGCAGGAGATGATCAGTAACAGAAACAACAGGAGAGCGTAGTAAAATAAGAAATAAAGAAAGCATTCATAAGTATCATATCATATAACCGGTCATCACTCCGCCATCAAGGCAGGATCCAAAACCCGACTCCAGTCAACAACCTTGGCCTCTAGGGCCTTCACCGCGCGAACATCCTCTTCCCGTCTCTTCATCGCACGAACGTCCTCTTCCCGCCTCTTCAGCGCACGAACATCCTCCTCCTGCGTCTTCGCGACTTCCACAACCTTGACCTGCACCGTCTGACGACGCGTTTCCTCTTCTTTCGCCTTCGCCTTCGCCTTCTTCTGATACGCGATCCATTCACGAAGCAACGTATCCGATCGCGGACCAGGAAGGTCACCTTCTGGTATCGGGCACGTCGGATCGTTGGACTGGAAGTACTCCAGCGGAGTGACGGCGGGATGGGGAACGAAGAAGGTGAACTCCAGCGTTTGAATGGCATTCTGGGGCTGACGCGCCGCGGCGGGTGGTGGAGGAATGACGGGAGGCTGGGGTTGGCTTTGTTCGACCTGAATGGCATTCTGGGGCTGACGCGCCGCGGCGGGTGGTGGAGGAATGGGAATGACGGGAGGCTGGGGCTGGCTTTGTTCAACCTGGGGGGGATCGGCGCGTGCATGAACAATAGGCCTGGTATTCTTGCGCTCGTAAGGCTTGGATCGCTTCGTGCTCTTCTTCTTCTCCTTGGGCACTGCCCGTCCAGGCGGCTTCCCTCCAGGCTCCAAAGCCCTATCAGGTGTCGGCATCTCGAACGACACATGAGCCACCGACTCTCCAGCTTTGTACGCCTTGTCCCGCGCCGCATCAGCCGCTTTAATGAGTTCGCCCCCAAGGTCCCTCCAATACTTTTGTTGCTCCGACGTGAGACTATCAAAGTCTTTGCCAGCATACTCCACATAGTTTTGCTGATAGTCTTTAAAGAGGAGCCTAAAGTTGGGGATGCGCGTTTTCGGCTCGTCTCCCTGCCAGACGTATTTGAGATTGTTGGACATGGCGGAAATGAAAAATAGATGAGAAAATGGAGAGGTTCCGCACAGCGAAAGAGAAGAGGAGAACGCGCAGAGAGGTGGTGATGGTAGTCGAGAGTGAATAACAAAGAGCGCGAATGCGCTTCTGTTAGGCCAAAGCCGATCACGTGAAGCGTGCTTTGACTGTCCAGTTCGAGAAATACGGTCAATGCAGAAGTTGGATAATGGAACGCCATAGAGAAAAGCGGAGAGCGTTATGAGAGACACGGAGAGACCAACTCGAAGAAGCGCTGGTAATTCGAGGATTATTGAAGTGTGGCGCACTGACAGATGGTCAGCCACGCTATTTTCAACTGATCAAAGGCACGTGCTCCTAATCGGTCCTGTATTTGCTCTGGGACAGCATTTCTCGCTCCAAGGGGAAAGAGCGGCCACGCTGATTGACTCTCCCGACCTTCACAATTGACCAAGATGACAGGCAGATCGTCGCGATAGCCTCGTATGCCGGAGTCGCCAGGGCATCCTCGGCAAGTCTAACTCCAGTGTGCACCTATCCTGCTTGTAAGTATACGATCTCAGCGTTATGGGTAAAAAATCTTACCATACAACGGTAGCCGTGCTTGCTTGATGATATGTCAGCTCATTAAGAATATTACGAACTGTTGGCCGGTAAAGAAATTGACGAATCCCAGAAGTGCGAGCGGCTTCGGGGTTACATCGAATTGATAGGATTCACATCGCGAAGGACGACATCAGTTTCCTGTCAAAGTATCAATGTTTGTGGATCTAACATTAAACGACGTAGTATACACACCACGATTCATTTTTCAATCAGACCAACTTTCAGTGTGTTCAAAAACCACCCTCCAACATCCACTCATACGCCTACCATGCCTCGATGATCTCGAATTACTTGGTCTCGCCTCATTGGAGAAACCCCTGCGAAAGTCGTCCTCGTCTTGACTAGCGCATGGCGGTCCAGAGCCACGACGGAACCGAGGATATTACATATGACGGTACCAAGCGCTGCGTTTTCATTATTCCACGCCTGCTACAGATCGCGCTCCCTAGACCCATGGCATTCGATTTGATCCTAATTCAGTTCACAGCGGTTTTATCCAGGATCAACAGGCGACTCATTGAGAGGGCCACCTTGTGACGATGGCTAAACGCGGTTCTCTGCAATATCTGTCCCAAGGATGACGCGAAATTGCCGATTTTAACGTCGGATGGGAATGATTTGATTCCTCGAGTCGTTTACAAAACGATATGATATGAAAGGCAGCGGCGGCGTCGTAGTACACCCTGTCTGTGCTAGCAAAAGCCGTTCCTAGGCCCCTCTTGTCCAAATTTTTGACACACGGCCTACCTGCACATCAGTGACTCAGATCCACGAGAGAACGGAGTACGCTTACCTGTAGACCAATAATCGAAGTCCACCGCTGTAAGCGCGTTAAATGTACTGCTAGCGCCAAGCACAACCAGCTGGGACCGCCGCATCAGTGCAAGAGAAGTTGGCGTCGTTTAGCGAGGAGAGCATACCCATGAGCAGGTCGAATACGGCAATAGTGTCAGGTCAAGACAAGGTTCGGTGTACAACGGAGGAGTGTAAGGACGCGTTATTGCATTAGTTAGGTCGAGTCGACTCTGGTTATCCTTCGGCTACGCGCTCAGCAACTTTGAGATAATGAGCCTGGTGGTATGACCTGGGCGTGGAAGGAATATCATACCCACGATACAAGCAATACGGGCGCCCACGACATTGGTCTAGGGCATATAAGAAGAAACCTTGAATGGGTTCCGCGTAGGGTTCGGAATCGCATTGGGTCCTTGAGCAGTCGCCTATGAGGTTTTCAAAATTTGCATGTCTAGTAGCAGACGACATAAACGCACCATAATTCGTTCAAGGGAATCACATATACCGACGTTCCATCCAGCTCGTTGGCGTATGGGCCAATTATCTCGAGTATGCGCGGCACATCTGGTCGGTGAATGTCCGGGTGATGCGCCGACGAAAGTCGCCCATGGTCTTCAGCTGGTCGCGATTTAGGACACGATCCGGCCAGAAAGCCTCCGCGGCGCAAGCATGGCGAATATCCCGACTTTTTCCATTGCCCAGGACTGCCTCTCGTCGTCTAGAGCCTTCCAAAACGCGTATCCCCGCGCGGACTTGGCGTTGGCTGCTATTCGCGTTCTCGGTGTCATATCCTTGCGTATCCAGCAATGTATGTAGCAGGTGTCTTGCTAGTTTGCGGACGGAATTCGTCGGTGCGGAGATGGTTGGTGGTGAAGAAGGAAAGTGCCGGCGGCATCTCTCGGTTTCCCCGACGCGACGATCAGCTCTCGTTAACCCCTCGTTTACCCCTACAGCTCTTCCAGTCAAAGGTAATCAACAAAGCTCAGTGGAAGGAAAAACCGCGAATATAGTATTCTGAGAGGCGAGCGGATCATCGCAGTCATTAAACTGTTTGAGAACCGCAATGCAAGTCTATGCACCAAGAACAGACATGTCAAGGCCCAACAGCTCATACTCTCACAAATTACTATCCACATACACTATCGACAAACTATTCCACTCCACTCTACCGTGATAATTTTTGTTGTAAGTATGTCGCCACGTGTCATCGTGGAAGGACGATCCGGCGTGTCCATTTTGGGATCATGTCCTCTTGCTTTCTACCACGACGTTCTCTTGATACAGCCTAGGCAATTCCCGTGTCAACCTGCAAATCTCAGAACCCATCCTAGTAGTTTCCATCATTCTAACATTGCTCACGCGCTGTTTAGTATGCTTATAGTCCATGGAGTCATTCCACTCTCGGGCTTCGTGTTACTACTTTTCTCGAACAGGCCGCTTTTACTCTCGCCACAGAGGATGGAACCAGCCCCTACAACGTACCGCGACGATCACCATCATGATCTGAACCCACCATTCTGACAATAGCCCCTCATTTACCCCTGCAGCTCTTCCAGTCAAAGATAATTAGGAAATCTTAGTGGCAGATTGAAACACAAACATAGTATTCTGAGAGGTGAACAGGTCACCGCGGTATCACGAAACTGCTTAATGCAATGCTGATTTATGCTCTAAAAACAGACAAGCCAGGGCCACTCAGTTCTCCCAAAGTACTAGCCCCCACACACTATCGACAAACTGCCCCAACACATTCTGCAGTGCTATCTTTTTGTGGTAAGTCAAATACGTATCCAAGAACACAATCCGGCCAGAGAGCCTCCGACGCAAGCATCGCGAATATTCCGATTTCTTCCAGGACTGCGTCTCGTCGTCTAGAGCCTCCGCACGGACTTGGTGTTGACTATTCGCGCTCTCATGTATCCGGTGGTGAAGCAGGCATCTTACTAGTTCGCGTAGGGATCCGTTAGTGGCGCTGTAAATGGTTGGTGGTGAAGGTACATTTCTCCGATCCGGTTTCCCCTCTGGGATGATCAGTTCTGAGTCCAATCGTTTTTCCAATAACCCCTACAACTCTTCCAGTAAAATGTAACGAACAAAGTTTAGTGGTAGGAGAAACCGCGAACATATTATTCTGAGAGGAGAACGTGTCGTGATAGCGGTATCAGGAAGCTGTTTAGAGTACTGCAATGCAAGTCTATGCCCCAAGAACAGACATGCCACGGCCCAACAGCTCATACTCTCACAATTACTATTCACACACACTATCGACAAACTATCCCATCCATACTCTAGCGTGATATCGTTTTTTAACATCAAGTAAATAACCACGTGTCATCATGGAAGGACGACGCGCGAGTGCATGTCCATTTTTGGATTACGTCCTTTTGCTTTCTACCACGACATTCTCTTGACACAGCCTAAGCGATTCCCGCGTCAACCCTCCCAACCCATCCTAGTAGTATGCCATTTTCGACGTTCGTCATTCTGACGTTGCTCACGCGCTGTTTCTGCTATAGTCCATGGCGTCATCTCACCCTCAGTTTACTACCCATCTCGAACATGCGGCATTCGCTCTCGCCAAAGAGTCAGGAAGCCGCTACAGTATACCGACAGATTCAACGGGCAACCTTCTCAGCACGGCCGACGTTGCCCACATGCTCCTTAGCTTGCCTCGCCAATCATCAAAAGTCAGAACGCTTGCACGGTTACTCGAGACCGAGCATCGCAACATTCCTCTCGACATGATAGGACGATGGCATGCTCTCCGACAAGAACTGGAGGTGGTAGATGGAGACGACGAAGCTGCCGAGAAGGAAAACGCGCCACCGCTGCCGCTCGCCAAATTGGACCACAACGATGTGCCGACGCGCTCTGCTGAAGGCGACCCAACAAGCCCGCCTCAGCCTGTAATCCCGATGCCGCTCTCGCCTCACGCTTCATGTTCAGTACTCGCGTCACCGACCCTTCAATCCAGCTTTGGTCAAACAAGCCTCGTTAGCCCAGACCCATCTTCCGATGCACCTGGACCATCTAACTCTATGCTCGCTGTTCCTCTACCACCCGCCGACATGCCTTCTTATGTTGTTGCTGTGTCTCAAGACGTCGCAGTTGCCTCAGAACGCAATGATGAAGAAGCTGAAGGGCTCGTAGCAGACTGCAGCACGCCAGATGATGTCCCAGAATTTCCATCACTGCAGGATGAGGATAATCCAGGAGCAAATACAACGTCGTCGCCATCTCTAGCTTCGTACTCTTCGTCATCCAACTCTCTCCGCAGTTCAATGTTTGCGCAGAACCCTCCTTCGCCTACCCTGCATACCAGACTCGTGCGCTCGAATGGAGTTTCGAATTTTCAGGACTTGAAGCTGGCATTGACATCCCAGGAGACTGCTACTTCCGACGCCGACTTCTTCGACATGCCACCCGTCAATGCCATTAACGCCCGTCCTCTCTTCAATCCAGTCCCTCCACTAGCTGCACATTCCATTATGAACTCCGGTAATCACGACTTGCAGTCACCAACCCCTGCGACTGGGACTGATTCGAGGGATCGATTGAGGGGGGCTGAAGAAGAGGAGGAGGTGGTGCTTGTTGATGGGGCGGAACAGGACTGGAACCTGGATGGTCAAACATCGAACATTGCGTCTTCGACAAGCAACAGACGGAAGCGGGCCAGGGAAGACGATCAAGAGCGGGAAGATGATAGGCCTCCCGCTAATCGGGATGGGCAGGACAATTTTGCAGCTCGGTTTTGGCGTCGGTTGAAGCGGTATATGCCCTGACAAGTTGATGATTCCTATTCCTATTCCTCCTTTCTTGTTTGTATTCAGTGGGACTTTGTGTTGTAATAATATGTACTAGTACTCTGTTGTATGGAAATCTGTCACTATTTGCTTGAAGTTATTGGCCCGAGCTGACGAATTCTTTTATGTACAGAGGTGATGCCCATTTCGTCGGGGGGGAACCGCCTGGGATCACTGTAACCTTGCTCCGTTCCACCATGACGCGACACCCTCGAAAATTTACCCTGCGCTACTACGCCGTTTTGGGTATCGACGTACGACTCGCTGGAGCATAGAAGACGATTTGGAAGTCAAATCCGAGGCGCTAGGCGAATGGGACTGCATTCCGTCGCCCATCGACATGGAGCGCAACGGATCTTTTCACGATACTTACACCTGAATGATTGGCAACGGATGAGAAGGCGCTGTGAGCCGAGGATAGACGAGGAGCGTTCGTAGCGGAACGAGTACAGGGTGCGTTATTTTCTTCCTCGTACGTCCTGAAGCCAACGCTTGGACAGATATACCGTACACGGAACGCGCCATCAGCATGGGTACCGGGATCCGCTCCTCGCCAGACCCATTCGTATTTGGAGATCTGCTTAGCGTTACTTTCGAGTCAGACCACCGACTGAATCTTTGCGGTGGCCTTCACGCCTACCACATTCCCAACGAATGTTGTGCGTTTGACGACCGTACTTGTGCACATTACCACCTCTCGATCCGCTATCGCCTTTCGACTACCTTGCGTGTATTGGCTCCGCGTATGCATACTTACGGCGTGCTGTCCAATTGTGGATATTCGCAACGGCACAGTCAACGGACTGCACTTGGAGGACCTCAAACAGGACCTTTCATACGCCGAACCATTTGTGGAAAGCATCGGTTTCTGAAATTCTCAGGGATAGAATGCGACGAATGGGTACAGTTGTCTTATGAGCGACTGATTGCGTATTCACAGGCCGGATTATGAGGTAGGTGTATGCGCTTTGTCGGACTCGATGAGATTTTACCCAGATTTGACCACAACCTTGTAACGGTCGCTGTTTTCTCGACGCAAGCAAAGTAACTGTCTGGGCGAGCGTACAGTGACCACCTGCCCAATTTCGCGCGTCCGAGCTTGTTCAGAGATTGGGACAGCAGTATGTAGGTACTCGAGGCGAGTTTGTACTTGCAAATCTTCCTACATTTACTTAGTATCCACAGCCGATGATACTACCGCGCTTGGCTATATTTACAGAATACATCTTGATCCACCATCAAGCTCATGTATAAATAAAGGTTGGTTGTCTCGTGACAATCTCTCTTCAACTCAAGCGGTCACCATGAACTTGAGCATATGTTGCCGAAACAGGGCGACTTTGCACGAATCTGCTTTCTCAGACAGGTTTGGCATGGTTAAAAATAACGGACGGGAAACAGTGATGGCGACTTGACCTCGTTGCCGTATTGATGATCTTGGAGGCGCTGCACGGCACTGAGCCAGTCCCGTTGTCATGTATTCAGTCTCCAAACGATAGTTCTATTCACGGCTCGCCGGTACCGACACCAGGTCTAGAGTATAAAGGCGACTGGATGTGGGCTGGGAATCTTCAGCAGCGCTCATCCACAACTCTACAAGACGCAGGCCGTCTTATCTCACCTCTACATCACCCGTCTTCTTCATCTTCAAAATGTTCTCCAAATCTACTCTTCTGCTCTTCGTGACCATGGCCCTCAGCGCCGTCTCCGCGATGGCCGGCGCTCCTGGGTATGTTTTTCACTGCCAGTTCAATCAAACTGAATCTTTTATTTTACTAGGGCTTCTAATGGAGCGGTTGGTCGTCGCCACGTCGGTGCGGACAAAGCAGCGCGCGCTCTCAAGATGACGCTCCCTCAAAAGCAAGCCAAGCGCAAGGCCGAGCTCTCGCGAGCCCTTCGCACAATAGGCGCTCGGGGTGTCGACGAAATCCGCCGCGCCGTGAGCGACACCACCACTACTACCGGTGGCGGAAAGCAGGGCGGAAAACACGGTGGAGGCTGCTGCTGCTGCTGTGGTGGTGGTCAGTCTTCCAGCTTTCTCACTTGCTCGTGGCGTGTTTGCTAATACAGATATTTGAAGGTGGGATGAACGATCACGACGCCGACGACGGAGAAGAAGCTACAGGAGATGATACCACTGGCGACGACACTTCTGGTGGGGACGACACCACTAGTGGAGATGACACTACTAGTGGCGACGACACTTCCGGTGGGGACGACACCAGTGGGGATGACACTAGCGGGGATGACACCACCAGCGGGGATGACACCTCTGGCGGTAAGGATGACACCTCTGGCGGTAAAGATGACACCAGCAGCGGAGACGACACGACTAGCGGTGATGACACCACCAGCGGAGACGATACTACTAGCGGGGATGACACCACTAGTGGCGGTAAGGACGACACCACCAGCGGTAAAGACGACACCACTGTAAAGAGATCCCCCCGTTGGCTCGGTCGCCGCAGTAGCAGGCTCTTCTAGGGATCAAGGTGATCACCCGCTCGTGCAACTTTGGGGTGTCGGCTTTGGACTGATTATGTATTCCTTAGGATGTTCATGTCCCTAGTGTCGTATGTAGTCGCGTAGTGGTAGTACTACATTGAAGAAAAGATTTTTTCCGCGATCGCTGGTGGGATGTGACTCGTTCATGAGGTAAGGGCGGCCACTTGAAGAGAGTATCGATGCTGAATATATTGCAGATAAGTACCATTCGTCTTCTGTAACTTCTCGGATACGTATGCGGTGACCCCGAAGTGTTAACGGTCCTAAGAGTATAATGAGCCCTTGAATTTCAATCGTGAATCATGTACGTCTCCTGGCCGTTCTTCGCTCCTGGACTAAAACTGCCTCCGACTCAGCCCTTTGCGGTTGTTACGGCCGCGTGGTCGATGATCAATCGATTAACCTGTTAACGTCCATCGATCATCCTTGCTTTTGACCACCAAATTCGAAGCAAGTCAACGATACACCTCTGCGTTTTGTATGTCCCCAGCATTCTGCGCTTCAGATGACAGATCTCAATGCCATCTCTACTAGCTCTCTTTAAAGCCCAACGTGTGACTTGTCCTCCAGACGCTCAATTAGGTTACTCGCATAGAAGAGATTTCCTGGTAGACTTTGTTGCCGGTAATAAAACCTCTGGTACGTTCATACTGCACATCTAGCCAATCGACTAATGGAGATTTACAAGTATATTCCTAGATCAGCAATGGATTCTGGGCCTGTCCTTCCACAGGAAGTGATAGACCTGATTCCCGAATATTTGTCGGGAGATGAAGTCACCCTACGCAGTTGCGCGCTGGTGTCTCGAGGGTGGTCCACTGGCAGCGAACGAGTCATCTTCCGTTCAGTAGACTTACTCTCGGACCCGTTGGCTCGCGTATCCAGACTGCAAGATCTTCTAACACGACGACCTCATCTTCAGATCTTTGTCAAGGAGGTACGACTACCAGTCTTACATGAAAGTCTGCGCCTCTTTCTGTGCATACGGCGCGCCGTCCATGAGGATTCGCAGTGTCGTGGATATTCGCAACGGCAGAGTTGACGGATTGCACTGTGACGACCCCAAACAGGACCTTTTCCTTTTTATACCATATGCAACTGCCTGTGGAAAACCGGAGGTTCGAAATCCTCATGTTTGGGATACGGATTCAATGCGATGAGCTATGGGTAGACTTGTCCTCAGGTATGAAACACTTACTTATTCGGATATAATTCAATCACCTAGCTTGCGGTCTAGCGTTGATGTTACGCTTATTGGTGGTTGATTCTATGAATCAGTACGTCGGAGGAATGAACGGTTCGTCTGTGTCGATTATCCCAATGGAAGAAGGGAGTCTGACAACAAGTTACGGGTCAGAGCGGAGGAAAAGTTCGCCGTGCGACCGGGCCAAGGGTATCTGTCAAAACGTACGCGGCAAAGGAACTTGCGGCCCATTCTCCCTTTGAACAAGCTCGGTTTGCTAGACTGTGTGCTCCTACAGATTTGCCACAGATGGGTACTTTGCTTGAATCCCGAAGGCAGCGAGGAGGTTAGCAGTGCATTGCCATCAATTACTGACCACCGCCTATGTTTCTTTGAATCTAGCGTAGAGCCAGCTCTGTCCTTCAAGCCAAGATTGGTGCAGATGCGACCTGGACGCTATACTTTCCCCTAGCCATGCAGCGGCGTCAACTCCATCAAGCCTGAAATCGCAATTGGAGAGATGTACGAACTTTGCTGGGGAAATCGAGGGCCATGGTGAATCGAGGACGGGAGTTTGAATGTCGCTGATGGGGAAGAACGTCAGGCGTGTACAGACCACCGTCATGGGCACGAGCACCTCTCGGTCGTCAGCCACTGGCGCGTTTATGTACCGCTGTGGGTAGTCTAAAGAGCCAGTCAGTGGGCGTTAGGTATGTAGAAAATAAATCGACACACCTTTTTCCGCATCAACGTTGCAGGAGTGGCCACCGAAGGAGTAGTCGATGGGCTAAGTAGAGATTGCACGCGGCTGAGTGCCGGGGAAAAGACCGGTTAAAGATTGTGGTATAAGAATGCAGGTGTAGATGGCGTACAATGAGATAATGCTATGGGATGTGCGTGTCGGAGTAGTGTAGTGTACAACAACATGAATGTGCGTAAGGTACGCGCGTAAGAGATAAAGGGATTGTGATATAGTAATACAAGACTAGTGGGTGTATAATGAAATAATGCTATGGGAGAATGCGTGTCGGTGTAGTGCAGTGTACAACAATATGAAAGTTCGTGGATGTATGCGTGAAAAAAAATACCTAGGACCAGAATCGAGACCACCAGTTCCTCTTCTGCCGCTTCGGGCTGGCTTGCAAGGGCACTTCCGGAGAGACATCCGTGTCACCATCGGTCGGCAAGGCGTGCTTTCCGAGGACACTTTCAGAGGAGCTGGAAGCATCCGAGTCGGACGCGTCGCTGACTTGGAGAGCATGTAGACTCTGAAACTCGGGCGCGTCGAGTACTGTACTTGCGGCAGACTCGGAAGGCGACGAAGATGGGGAAGGAGGATAGTCGACGGAGAGGATATCATTGTTCGCAGACAAATCCTGACTGGGAGATGGCTCGGAAACGGTGCCGTTGTTGTTGCAGGAGGGACCGCGGGAGCCATCAGCCTCGGCGACTGCAACGCTCTGACCATCGGCACCGTCAGCCTGGCTCGACAACTCAGCGCCGCGTTCGTTGACGGCAACCTCATCCTCTGACGCGTCGTTCGAACGTGAAGTAACAACATCGCCGCCTCCTCCTGCACCAGTAAGCGACGACGACAAAACCGTGTCGTCGTTAATGTTGGAGGGACCCGGCGAGCTGTCAGTCGCAGGGACTACAGCGCTCTGACTGTCGACGCCTTCACTCTGGCTCGATGGCCCAGCAGCGTCTCCGACAAGCGCCTCAGCCTCCTCTGGCGCGTCATTCAGAGTAGAAGCCACAACGACCGCACCGCCTCCCGCTGCACTTGCCGCAGGCTGGAAAATATGTTCGATGATCTTTGTATGCCAAGCGACAATGGCATCCGGGGGGATGTCACAGAAGGACTTGTTGATCTTCCCTTGCAGTATTTCGAGCGAAGGGTTAAGGCGACAGGAAAGGAAGACTTTGTGAAGCTCGTCTGCGCAGACGATATGCCGGCCTTTATGCACAAGGCCTCGAGAGTAGCTGGTCCCGTTCGCGTAGCGTGCCATCTTCGGCGTGTAATCGACGTCGTCTCCATGTTTGAAACGGCGGAGAAGCTCGTTGAATTCACGTCGCGAGAGCAGAGAAGAGCTATAAAGGTTGGCGACTGCCTTGGCAGCTTCTCGGACGACGGGGGGATGGCTGCTGAGGGCGTGAAACGATTTCGACATAACGCACTGCAAAATATAAGTTGGGCGATGTTGCATTGCAAATGTGATGATACGCACAGGAGCGGTCTAGGAATGGTCGTCGTAAGAGGGAGAAGGAGAGATGCGGCTTCTATAACTTTGATCACCGGATCCCTCTTCGCGTCAAAAAGCTGATGACAACATGAGAGTTTGTGGGCGCTTGGGATAGTTTGTCGATAGTGTGTCTCACTTGTCTGTAGGAGAGTAAATCTGCCCACCTTGAGTTTTGTAGGGGCACGTAGCAGTACTTTTAACTCAATTGAACTTGAACAAGTGAATGGTTCTACTGCTTGAAGCAGTATGTTTGGGGGAACAGCCTAGTATAAATACTTGTTACAGGGCTTAGAGCACAGTTTCTTCACATTCATATCATTCTGTTTATTAGTCTACTTGAGGAGTATACAGTCTCACAAGATGCGCATTGATCAAGATCACCCTCGGTTTTTTAGAATACTTAGCCCCTCCTTTACCCCTCCAGCTCTTTCAGTAACAGGGAATCGATAAATGTTAGTAACAGAACAAAATGTGAACATTATATTCTGAGAGGCGAGCAGGTTACTTGCTGTGCTCAGGAAGCTGTTTAATAAGATGACCCGGAGTTGTGCACTGATAACAGACATGCTGGGACCTGCAAGTTCATACTCTCACACCAAAAAGCTCACTCCCACAGACTATCGACAGACTATCCCCACATTCTACAGTGATATTGTTTTCTTTTGGAGTTGAGCAAGAAGCCATGTGGTACGGGATAATGCTGGTGATGCCCGTTTTTGGATAACCTCGTTGCTTACGTTCCACCATCATGAAGACGCCCTCCAAAATTCAGACTGTGATACTTTGCCGTTTTTGAACGATACGCTGGTTGATAGTATGCGCGGCGATCCGAATGCTTTGCAAGTGGGCCGCTGATTCCGTCGAGAGATGTATTCAAGCGGTGTCGAGTACGCGGTTGATTTGCTAACTATCAACGCCCATGGACCATACATCGAGCGCGACGAGTTTCCCTACAGCGCCTGGACTGCAGATGTGGACCATCGCGATTTTAGAGGATGAGGCTTTTCGCTGAACGACAAGGAGACGAGGATATATGGACGGCCTGTGCCCGAGAGTACAGCTCATATCATTCGATAACCTGACTCTCATTGTGTTGTTTTATGTGAGTTGGTTTCCTTTTTACACATCCTGAAGCTAATATTGCATTTTGATGTCTAGTAGGAATAATCCAGCCCGAGATGGCGGCCGGCGTCAGCCATCATTGGAGGTCTTTGCACCCCCCCATTCTTCTCTGGTCTATTCTTTGAGCGGCTCAAACGCGCTGAATCACCGTCATCCCCGTATATTTACTACAACTTTCAACGCTTCCCACGGTTGCTTGGTCCGGGACACTCCATGAGTCACAACCTCCATTGCTGCCTGCCACGATTCAGCACATAGGAGATACCGGACGTGGCGTGTGGTCATTATCCTAAAGCCCATAGACCATGATGCCGTTACCGCCTCTCTCTACCATCTACCCTTGTACTACCGTGTACCCGGCGGTGTGGCGCACGTACTAGCGCACCGCCCGGAGGAGGGTGAACCAGTTGTTTTCACGGATTTATCGGCTGCCTGCCCCTTAGATCACCGCTTCAAGTTCTCGGAATAGCCCCCCCTTTACTCCTCCAGCTCTTTCGGTAAAAGGGAATCGATAAATGTTAGTGACAGACTGAAATGTGAACATGGTAGTCTGAGAGGCGAGCGGGTCACCGCTGCTCAGGAAGCTGTTTAATAAGATGACCCGGA
>QLPD01006235.1:0-35690 GCA_003314085.1 Hymenopellis raphanipes | reverse complement strand
ATAAGCCCATGATATGATTTAAACAAGGAGACTACTCACGATGTCGCTTTCACAGCTGAGAAAAATTGTAACAATTTCTGCATATCGAGCAACAGGATGTCGCACGACCCGTCCAATATATCGCTCTAGGTCTCCCCGTCGGGCCTCAACAAAGTCCTCGCTAAACCTACCTGCATACTGCTTTTCGGGTAGCGGAGGAAGAGCGATTCCGGGTAATCTCCTTGTTAACGCTGTATGTAGAATGACGAACTGCGAATATCGCCTCTGGACCGTGATCCGCGTGGGCGATCCTGGCGGAGAATCACGATCCTTTGGAGGCGCGTTGAAGAGAGAGGTCACGTTGTATATCGTGAATGCTCCAGATAGCGAAGATGTACGCTTGGATGGCGAGTGAACAAGGACACGGAACGGTGGCAGCTTCTCCTTCCAGGCGTGGGTAGCGTCAACGAAATGGCGGTCTGCATCACTCTGACCATTGACGCTGAGACGATTGCTACCAGAGTCCTCTTCCTCGTCGTCCGATTGATCAATACTCGGTAATTTCTCGTGAACGTTAAAGGTGGACTCGGTGACAACTGCATCGGTTGCTTTGCCCTTGAGCACCCATTCCTCCGCACCGCTAGTCACGAAGCTCGAGAAGCGATTGAGGCTCTTCCCTCCAAGTAAACTCTGGCGGAAACTAGGAAACATCCAGTCGCCGGTATGTTGGGGCAAGATGGGGGTATCTGGACTGTCCTTGGGGGTTATCGTACTGGTAGAGGCCTCGCGTTCACGCTTTCGCGAGTAAAATCTGGAAGAAGATATATCGAGGTCTGGTGCAGGCGTGAACTCTGCAGTGAACTGTAATTATCATGAGGAATATTCAGTGAACAATCAATAATGTTTACCGTGTAATATGCTCGAGGAAGCAGACCAATTTCATTGGATGCATCCTTCACCAAGCTCCAGCCATCTGCAAGATCTTCCTTAATGACCTCGAGCTCATCGCCGGCCTCGACAGATAGCTCTCTGAACTCGGCCTTGCCTTCAAAATCGTATAGCGCCCTCGCTGGTCTGTGTGAGCCGCCATCGTTATCATCGATAGCCTCCTCAGCGGAATGTATGGATGCCTGTTCAAGATGCTCTATCCAGGCAGTCGAGCCATTGATACCAGCGTCAAACTCGGATTGAGGTCGAAGAAAGGTGGAATTGGATGGCGACTTGGATGCACGCGGCAGCGTCGCCATTAGTATTCGTCACCCACGTTGTCGCCTACGCCGTTCACACCGACGGTCACCGCTTGCAGTTCTTGTGGTGATGGTCAGGAGGAAGATGATCGGCGCGCCATTGCCTTTCTTGGCGCAATCAGCTTTCCTCCTGCTTTCAAGTTTCAAACCGACATGTCATAACTACTGTCCTGTGGACTAGGACCAACATAACTGCGCCTTTTTTGCCTGGTTTCCCAGGGCCTTTTTTGTAGCTAGCAGCCTAGCAGGATTCTCCCTTAGCCGCCCTTTTCATAAATTCACTACTTGCCTGTGCTGATGCCTATTAGGTTACTGGAAATTCAACCTACTTGGACATGGATTACGAAACGTCCCTGATGTACTACGCCAGGCTTCCCGGTTCCGCCCTGTTCCGCCTCGGACTGGGTCGTAGGACAGCTGCAGCGCGTGCGGAATGTTCATACCTCGACCGGCAACGGGCCCGGTGTCTTGTTGGCCAATGCGGGACGATGCGCGAGATGAACAAGCGACGCGGAGCTACCTTAGCCCAACGTCGGGAGGATCGTTTGGAGATACGTTCCCATGCTACTCGATATTATCTCACTTTCTACGGATCCAATCTCCTCGGTCGTGAAGTCTCATTTCAAGATCCAGTCTCCCAAATCTAAACCATCTTTTCGTATGACTCGTCGCGTCGCCGCGAAATATTCGCCTAAACACTGAACATGCTCTTTTCGGAAGCCCGTTTCGCACGGGCTATCTGTATCGATCCGAGGTCCTCGTTCATCATGACAGCCAGCACGCAGGCATGCTTTGCCGAATGGGATTCGTCTTTCACAACCTTTGCTCTGATACCGCGACATGCCTTCTCAATACTCGCTTAAACGACTCCTGGGTGGGGGTCATCGCAAGAAAAAATGTAACAATAGCGATGCTGAACGTAGCGTCGCTGGATTAGGGAATCGCGACTCCGCAAACCAAGAACCTCCCCTCAAGACGTCCCAGGCGTCGGATCCTACCAGCGTCGTGACCAATACCGCTGTATCAAGGAGTGGCTCTGAAAACGTCGTACTTGTTCCTGCACCTGCGTCCCACGCTGCGGATTCTACCAATCTTACCGCCAGCGACACTGCAAGTAGCGCTGCTGTAATGTTGAATGCCTCTGTGGGCAGCGAAAATCTTTCCATTGCGGCCAAGACTCCGGCTTCAGGTCAGTACAATCGTCGCGATATCCAAACATATTTGAACGTGAATACAGCGTTGTTATCAGCCTCACTACATGGAATGCACGAGGTCTTGAAGGTTGTGAAAGAGGGTTCGGACGTCTTTGTACCACTAAAGTCCTCTCTTGTTGGGTTTCTCGCCTGCGTTGATGCCTACCAGGTACGCTTTTTGCTCGTCGAGCTTGGATTGGCGTCTTACTCTTTATGTAGAAAACTGCCGCTCATCAGGAGGAAATAGAGAGGCTGATAAAGAGTATTGATGGTCTAGCGTCACTGGTCGCAAAGAGGTTGGCACGGATGCGCACGACGAACGACTCGCATCACAGAACCGAGAAATTGGCGTGGTATGTGAGCGTGATGAACGCGGTTGGAATTAGATGTTGATGATCTGCAGTGATTTGGAGAATATCGTCAAAGACATCGAAGGCCTGCAAGATCACACATTCTTGAGGAGACTAGCTGAGAATTCTGTCGATGCTGGGAAGCTTGTTGCCGCATATCAGCAGGTAAAGGAGATCTTGGATGTGTTCCAGGTCTGTGACATGTCTTCCACTGAACACCGGTTCGCTCATTATTCGAAATGTAGCTTGAAGTCGGTCTAGAGATTGAATGGAATGTGCAAGATATCCTGAATGTATGTTTTCTTCCTTGACACCGTACTTTGCTGCTGCTGACCGCATCGAAGGAGGTGGTCATTCGTGATTTGCCCCGTTCGCGCGACGCGTCGTTTCGTGCTGCCATCAAAACTGACACGCTTTTACGTGGACCATGCACATTCGGCACTCGAGTCGAGATCCTTGACAAGATTATGTCTTGGGCTCGAGCGAACGATGCCGACTCTCCGCCTGTCTTCTGGCTCACTGGCCTCGCGGGTACAGGCAAAACCACTATTGCTTACACCATCTGCGAGCGCCTGTGGGCCGAAAAAAAGCTCCTCGTATCCTTCTTCTGCTCTCGCCAGCTCGACAGCAATGACTCTGGGCTCATCGTGCCAACGATCTGCCGTAACCTTGCAGAACTATTCCATTCATATGCGGCTGAGCTTGTGGCTGTCCTGAAAAAAAACTTTGTCCTTGCCGAAGCTCGCATCCGTGAGCAGGTTGATGGGCTTCTTGTAGGGCCATGGTCCGCATCGCTGTCTAAACGGGATGGTTTACCGCCCCCAGTAGTTGTTATCGATGGTCTCGACGAAAGCAACAATGGCGTCGAATTCTTGCGGAACCTCTTCAGTGTGTTAGGAGATAGAAACTTGACAGGAATCAAGTTTCTGGTTACAAGTCGCGCACAGCCCGAGATCGTAGAGCTCTGCCATTCCTTCCAACTACCGGCGGACATGATTTATCGTCTGCACGAGGTACCATTGGTCAACGTGCAAGACGACATTGCGAAATTTCTCGCCGAAAAGCTCCCGGCACTGCGAGACACCGACGAGTTCACACAGCTTACACTCCGAGCGGGGGGATTGTTCATCTACGCTGCGACCGCCATCAGATTCATATCACCTCCACATCGTACACTATCCCAAGATGAGCAGCAGACAAAGCTGAGGAAGCTACTGAAGCCCGGGGGTACCAGTGGCAGTACCTTGCTTCTCGACCAGCTCTATGAGCAGGTCTTGTCAGCAACATTCGATGAGGAAGATGAAAATTTCTTTCATCCTTGTCTTGACATTCTTCATGCCATTGTGTGTGCCCGGGAGCTCATATCCATCCCAGTGATCGCTGAACTCCTCTCTTTGGATGAAGGCACCATAATGGCATGCATTAATTCACTCCATCCGATTTTCTATATGTCCCCATTGGCTCACCTTGTATCGTGTTATCACGCTTCTTTTCTCGAATTCATATGGGATCCTCAAAGGTCGCGGTTCCGAGCTCCTCCATTGGTCGCCGAAGTGCAATCGCGAGAATTTCTGGTGTTGTGCGACATGCCCATCTTCAACGCTCGACTCGCTCACTACTGTTTCCGGATCATGGGATCTGAGCTGCGCTTCTCCCTTTGCAATATCCTGGATCGTAAGGTTGACAACGACCATTTTAATGCCAACCTCCATATGAGCCCAGGCCTCTTATACGTCATTCACCATTGGGGAGAGCATTTGTTAGCGGCAGGACACACTGATAAGCATTCCCTTCACGATGAGCTAAGAGCCTTCGTAACAAATGTTTTCCTGCTTTGGTTGGAGGTGATGAATCTCATTGGTGCTGAAGCACATTGTTTTCCGCTTCTTCAAATGACTCGTAAATGGATCACACTTAATGGTTTGCTTCCATTAGAACTGGGTAACTCGTTTTAGTACTAAATATCTTACTTGTCTATTTGGAAGTGCTTCCTTTCCCCGATGTTCCAGAACCGATCCTGCGCCGCAATGGTGAATGGATAAACTTGGGCGCGATGGGGATCGATTTCCATTGCCTGCACGGGTGATAGTTACACGTAAACGACTATGTATACGCGTTATCGATCTGATCGGCTTGGTGAAGTGACCAGGAAGCGACTGATGTAGCTATCTCTTGGTGTATCTACTTTACTAGCGTCGTCGCCTATATTCGTCACCCCTCTGTATTCGCCTGTTCCCAATCTTATCTCTCTGCTGTGCAAACCGGGCGTTGCGCTAAGCAAAGGCTAGGCATTACAACAGCTCCTTCATCTGATACCGCGACATGACGTCTCAGCATGTGAAGCAACGATTCTCTCTTGGTCGTGCTTTTCAGATCAGGGGGAAAAAACATGACAATACTAGCAATGTTATCCACACTTCAAGTAATGCCGCTGTATCGAGGAACGACTCCGCAGGAATTCCTTCCCGGTCGTCTAAATCAGGCTCGTCTCATCGTCGCAGCGCCTGAACGTCTCTGAATCTGTCTACAGTGTTACTATCAGCCTCTCTACATGGATTGCAGGAAGTCTTGAAAGTTGTGAAAGAGTCTTCGGACGTCTTTGTACCACTCAAGTCCGCTGTTGGCGGGTTCCTTGCCTGCGTTGATGCCTACCAGGTACGTTTTTTGCTTCCCGAGTCTCGATTGCCAGTGTCTTACCTTTAAGTTTATTCAGAAAACTGCTTCTAATCAGGAGGAAATGGGGAGGCTGTTAAAGAGTATCGATGCCCTCGCATTGCTGGTTGCAAGGAGGTTGGAATGGATGCGCACGACGAATGACTTGCATCAGAGAATGGAAAAACTCGCGAGGTAAGTGCAGGTGAAAGCTGTTGGATCAGCTGTTGATGAACTGCAGTGATTTGAAGAATATCGTCAAACACATCCAAGGCCTGCAAGCCCACAGATTGGTTAGGAGACTAGCTGAGAATTCTGTTGATGCTGGGAAGCTTGTTGCCGCGTATCAGCAGGTAATGGAGATCTTACACGCGTTCCAGGTGTGTGAAACGTTTATCTCCAAACACCGGTTCGCTCATGATTTGAAATATAGCTCGAAGTCGGTCTAGAGATCGAACGGAAAGTGCAGGATATTCTCGATGTATGTGTTCATTCTTGACATTGCACTTTCCTCCTGACCGCGTTGTAGAAGGTGGTCATTCGTGATTTACCCCGTTCGCGGGACGCGTCCTTCCGTGCCGCCATCAAGACTGACACGCTTTTACGTGGACCATGCACATTCGGCACTCGAGTCGAGATCCTCGACAAGATTATATCTTGGGCTCGAGTGAACAATGCTGACTCTCCGCCTGTCTTCTGGCTCACCGGTCTCGCCGGAACAGGCAAGACCACCATTGCTTATACCATCTGCGAGCGCCTGTGGTCTGAAAACAAGCTCCTCGTATCCTTTTTCTGCTCCCGCCAGCTCGATAGCAAAGACTCTCGGCTGATTGTGCCAACGATCTGCCGTAACCTCGCAGAACTATTCCGTTCGTATGCGACTGAGCTTGTGCACATCCTACACAGAGACTCAGTACTCGCTGAAGCTCGGATCAAGGAGCAGATTGACGGGCTCCTCGTCGCGCCATGGTCCGGGTCACTTCCTCAACGGGTTGGTTTACCAGCGCCAGTGGTCGTCATCGATGCTCTCGACGAAAGCGACGACGGTGTGGAGTTTTTGAGGAGCCTACTTCGCGTCGTGGGGGACAAGCACTTGACAGGAATCAAGTTTCTGGTTACAAGTCGTGCAGAGCCTGAAATCGTCGACCTCTGCAAATCATTCCAACTTCCAGCAGACATGATTTATCATCTGCACGACGTACCATTGGTCAACGTGCAAGATGATATTGCAAAATTTCTTGCTGAGAAGCTCCCGGCACTGCGAGACACCGACGAGTTCACACAGCTTACACTTCGAGCGGGGGGATTGTTCATCTATGCTGCGACCGCCATCAGATTCATATCACCTCCACATCGTACACTATCCCAAGATGAGCAGCAGACAAAGCTGAGGAAGCTACTGAAGCCTGGGGGTACCAGTGGCAGTACCTTGCTTCTTGACCAGCTCTATGAGCAAGTCTTGTCAGCAGCATTCGATGAAGAAGATGAAGATCTCTTTTGCCCCCGTCTCGACATTCTCCATGCTGTGGTGTGTGCCCAGGAGCTCATTTCCGTCGCGGTGATTTCTCAACTGCTCTGCTTGAACAAAGATACCACAAAGACATGCATTGATTCCCTTCATTCTGTTCTCTATGTGTCTCCGCTGGATGGCCTCATGTCATGCTACCATGCGTCATTTCCAGAATTCATTCTGGATGCTCAGAGATCGCGTTTCGTCGCCCCACTGTCATTTACCAAAGCAAAATTGCGAGAACTTCAGGTGTTCTGTGACAAGCCTGTTTTCGACGCTCGACTCGCCCACCACTGCTTCCGAATCATGGGATCTGAGCTGTGCTTCTCCCTCCGCAATCTCTTGGATCGTGAGGCCGACCGTTCTAATGCCAACATTATTCGGATGCATCTAAGCTCAGGCCTCCTATACGCCGTCCACCATTGGGGCAAGCATTTATTAGCGGCGGGAAGCACTGATAAGCATTCACTGCACGATGAGCTGAGGGCCTTCTTACCAAACGTTTTACTGCTTTGGTTGGAGGCGATGAATCTCATTGGCGCTGAAGCACATTGTTTTCCACTTCTTCAAATGACTTGTAAATGGATAACAACTCAAGGTTTGCTTTTGTTATAACTGGGTGACTCTATGCGGCTGGCCTAGATATTCAACTTCTGAACAATGGAGGCTAGTATCAGTAATGCTAGTGATATGTAGATGTACTGGAAATATATTATATCCGCGACAGTTCGAATACGCACTAGAGGGTGAACTTTTCGATCATCCAAAGCACCAAGATGCGGTATCGTAACTTGGCACCTTCAATCGCCTCTAATGAACCGACCAGCCCATGTTACGGTGATGCCGCAGACCGCGTATTCTGTGGACAGTGACTAGTATAGAGTCGCCAAGTGGGTATGAGTCGCAGCAGCAAGAACGCGCTCTGCGTCAAAGCATGTATTATCGACGCTACCGATAACGGGGTCGAGGGTATCTTTGGCGACGGAGGCTCAAAATCCGCGATGCTTGCCCTCTCAGGATGAAACTGGCCGGGCTCGTATGCGATAGGGACGAGATCGGGTAGCATCTGAGTACAACCAGGAGATGAGCTCCAGATGAGATGGTCCAGAAAGAAAAGTGGTATAGTGAGAGTGAGCATTAATGAGCGATTAGGATGGGGCGAGTCAAGGGTAAAGCGTGCTATCTGGTATTTTTGCGGACAGCCGGGCTCGACAAGATCGCGACCGCACAAGACGGGTGCCCTACGAGGAGAGGTGGAAAGTCGTGACAACGCAGGCGAAAGGATGTGCTGTCTGTATGGCGGATGGCGCCTGTTCGAGGAGGGCTCCTCTTCGCGGTGTGTGCTCCTCCTGGAGTGGGAGTGTGGTGTTCGTCATGGCAGCATTCATGAAGCCGGTTTGGCCGTTATACCAGCGTCGGATTGAGAGCGAAGAAAGAAGAATTACGAGTCGTTTTCGATGTACGAGGCAGGGCCATTCGCGCTCTTGAAGCTCTTGGCCGTAGTGAAGTTTACCGTCGTTGTGGTGGAGGTCAGGAGCAAGATGATTGATGCGCTTTGATGCGCCATTTCCGGCCTTTCTTGGTCACGGTGATCTTTCCTAGTGACATCCTCCTTCTTTGGCTGGCGGCGCTACGCCGTGTATAACATGGGTCATCTTTTTTTCTCTTTCTTCTGACGTTCCCAGTCATCAAGGGGAGAGCTACATTTACATACCACCACCGACGCTGTTGCAAGGAATGTCTCCGCGGGTAGCGAAAATCCTTCCAAGAAAGCCAGAACTACAGCTTCAGGCTAGTCCAATTCTCGCGATTCAAACATATCTCAACGCGTGTCTATAGTGTTACGATCGACCTCATTACATGGATTGCACGACGTCCTGAAGGTTGTAAAAGGGAAAGGTAGCAGCGACAACCTCCTTCCTTATTCGAGGTCTTGAAGGTTGTGAAAGAGGCTTCGGACGTCTTTGTACCACTCAAGTCCGCGGTTGGCGGGTTCCTTGCTTGTGTTTATACCTGGCAGGTACGCTTCTTGCTTGTCGAACTTCGATTGGTGTCTTACTCTTTATGCAGACAACTGCTTCTAATCTGGAGGAAATGAAGAGAATAATTGAAAGTATTCATGCCCTTGTATCGCTGGTCGAAAGGAGGTTGGAATGGATGAGAACGACGAATGACTCGCATCAGAGAACGAAAAAACTGGGCAGGTATGCGAGCGTGAACGTGGTCAGATTAGCTGTTGATGATCTGCAGTGATTTGACGAATATCGTCAAAGACATCGAAGAGCTGCAAGCCCGCGGATCGGTTAGGAGACTAGCTGAGAATTCTGTCGATGCTGGTTTGTCGGGGCTACACGGTACACCTTTTGACGCTCTTGTTTATATCCCTTTGCCTGACCATCACCGTAGAGCGGCGACTACTTAGGACGTTGGAATGGTCGCGAAGAACCGCGTGCTGAGGATTCCATAGTCCTCTGTCCAATCAGTCTCAGTCTTTCTCATTTCTCGTCACGGTCTTATGACCTGAACTTGTTCAACGAAGGAATATTTGAGAATTTAAAAGTTTGTATCCTCGCTTGGCTTTAATAATAACATGTCACTCATGACTTTGCCCCACAGATCATCGTCCATGACCAACATTTGATGGTCAATTTCCCGCACGATTCTGTTGGATGCTCAGACTCTCCAGCTTGTCATTTGTTTGATATCGACGTCGACGACCCACATCTTTGATAGGACTACACTGTACGTCCTCTCTAACCTTTTGCCCACGTTTAATCAACATTTTCTTTAGACCTCGTTACCGCCGCCTCAGCTTCTCGCAGGTTGCGATTTATTCGAGCTTGAGCGTATGAATGTGCGTGAAATCTTCCGCTGCCTTCCATTCCAACTCATGTATGCTTATAGTGCATGCATCCGGCTTCCTTGTCAAAAGCCCCGGTCTTTGGGGTCGGAAAAACGAGGATCAGGCATCGTTTGCTGTCCTCGCCGGACCAGCTTTTCTGTTATAAAGAAATTAATCCCAATTTCTGGCCATTTCATGAACGTTACTTCGCCACATACGCCGACTGATCGTGGCCGCCCCCGTCTCACGTATGAGCTGTGAAGATCTGATTCCTTTTTGGGTCTCGGCCACTATCATATCGCAGTGCGCACTCGATACACTTGTCTACTCCGGCTCGACCATAATATACTTTCATCCGACGCACGAACCAATGTGCACGAGGCGGGATCAATGAGCCTCCGGAGGCGCGCCACCTCTCCAGACGCCACCGAAAGTCGAGCTTCAAGCAATGTCTTCGACTTGTGGTGACCTCGCCGGCCTGGCTTTCTTCCTGGACAAAAAGTCAGTCCACCACGTTCATTTTGCGAATAATTCTGACATCAATTTCACTAGGGATTCACCCACATTCCCAGATCATCTTGAACGTGACGACACGTCGGCCGACGGCCACCGGCTTCTTCGCCTGCCTCAAGATTGGTACCTCGATTTTTGGGCGCCAGCTAATCCGCGTTCTTACATTGACCAGGTTTCTTATCTGAATGAACTTACTACCACCCCACTCAACTGACACTTTGTGTCGTTAATGTCACACCTCACCTACATATGGATGGTGAAGATTGTCGAGGAAAGGCGAAGAAATTCCACCGAATCTTTCATCACCCGCTTCCTTCCTCTGCTCGTCTTTCCTTCCTTCACACCGCACCTGTTCGTTCCCCTGGTCATTGCGCTCCTGGTCGATTTGAACGTGATCTTGTCGTTGTTGCCGACGATGTTATTGGTGTCGTCTGCCCGACACGTCTTAAAAGTTTCGGAGGAGCGCAGGTCGAAGAGGCTCTCCTGAGCGGGAGCGGGTTGAAGAAGAATAGGCGTACAGGATCACCACACCGGGGTGGACGACTTGGCCGTAGTTCTCACTCGATGACCGAGCCTCCAATGGGGCCTTGTCACTTTGGCTAGTGTACTCTGCCCTCGCCACGACTACTCGCCTCGTCCCTCAACACCGAAGCTATGACGCCCCTACAGAAATATATGAAGCTCTACCATCTAAAGCTCGTCCCCACCGACTTGCACCCTGTACAGTTCGACCTCGACATTCCATGGAGCAACACGCTGCCAGCCTCATTGCCCTCCATCTAAACCGAGACTAAGACGGGCAAAGCCCAGTGAAGATGGCGGGCTTCACCATACGAGCGACTTCGGATCAGCGCACAGACACTGCGTTGAAAACTCTCCCTTTCACTTGCAACATGTCTCAGTAGTTATTCAACATGCCAATCATGTTATCCAATGCCTCCCGCTGCCCGCGATTCTGCAATCGTCGAACTGAGGAAATTGCGCAGACCACTTTACGGTGAAGCTATGAGGCTCACTCCCACCCAGCACTCATGTCGGATCCCACGCCTCAGTGCGTTCGGATTATTATACTTGACTATCCAATTGATAACTAGGTGACGGCATGGGGCCATAAGGTGTCACTCCCTTGTCATGCTTTACACCGAGACAGCAGTTCGTCAACCTTCCTGCTATACGCGTGGTTCATCGTACAACTCCAGCTCCAGCTCCCTCCTTCCTCCTGTTAACCCCCGTCCAACAAGCGTGGCGTCGAAGGTGGTTTTCACTGACCGTCTTCGAAAAGGATACCGTATGACACCTACCGTCTTCGCTGCCATAACTCTCCAAGTGTCTCTAACAAACAGAACGCAAGCCCTCGGGATCGTTCTCAGGTTCAGAGACACAGATTGAGCATACAAAGAAGATTAAACGACGACTCCGACTCCGAGGTATGATTCTTTGTGACAATTCAGCATTGTTTTATGAAATTCATTATTCCTTATGACCAACGATACGTATGTTCGAACTCTTCGGCGAGACGAGTACGCCCGACCGCGAAGACGGTGAAGCACGTAAGGGAACTCTTGTCTATGAGAGTGAAGGTTGCCTCTGTCTAGGGGTCGGTCTAGACAATCCCGAATCCAAGCTTGAAACGGAGACTGATGCAGGACTGATGCTGCGAAGAAGGCTGAGCAGGAGGAGATGCACAAGCAGACAGAGTTCGAGTTCGATTTTGAAAGCTGCCTCGTAAGCAGGCGACTACGGCATACGACTTGATGGTCATAGCGGTATAACATTTTTCTAGGCTTTTCTTTATAGGTTTCTCTTTTGTCGTCATTGTTGAATATGCTGTGGGTATCTGTACCTCTTCTTCTGTACTCTCTCTACTGTGTGCTCAATCTTATCTATTTCGACCCAAATTCACACTGTTATCTTTCAGAGCTGAAATTGTGCTTGTATTCATGTCGTCCATGCGTATTTGATCTTGTTGCGCTGTAGCTCGCGCAGGTGGCATAGATAGCCGAATTTCAACGATGGAGGTTAGTATCGGAAATACTAGTAATATCTAGGCGTTATTGGAAGTGTACAATGTCCGTGACAAGAATAAGGAAGAGTAGGAACACACGAGAGGTTGAACTCGACGCTCGTTCAAACCAGCAAGCTGCGGTATCGTAACGCCGCGTCTGCACTCTCCTCAGCTCAGACCCCAACTCGTACCCAACATGACTTTCTCTGTGAATTCACCCTCGTATATGAAGAGTTCCATAAAGCTTGCCTCTTTTCGCTCGGATTCGCAGATGATCAGGAGCGCGAAGTCATGGTCTCCTCATGATCCGAATCGTTTCACTTCCTCGACCAATCCATCTTGCAGCGATATGACAGACCGCTTATGTGGTCGACTGACATGCCGTCGAGTGCTTGCCGCATCAACAACGCGTTCTGGCTATAGGGCAGACCGGCATCAAACGACGTGCGATTGACATATTCAACGGGGCGAGGCCTAGGGTTTCTCGTCGGACTGCTCGTTGTCGGATGGAGGATCAAAGTCTGAAATTCTTCACCGACGGGGTGACGAGCTCCGGCGGGATGACGGTAAGCAGCGACAAAGAGAGTTGGAAGGCGAGAGAGAATGGGACGATAAAGAGATGACTAGATGAGATTGTTCGGGAATGGAATAGGACCGGGACGGCACGTAGTGAAGACAGCACGATTGGGATGGTCGGGATGGGAGCCACAGTCCAAGCAAATTTTATGGCGTTGTTGTGGACGGGCAGGCTCAATGAGCTTGGGCGTCGTGATGAGCACGCTCAAATTTCCAACCAGGGGGCGATAGGTGGAAAGCCGTGACAACGACGAGAAGGCTACAAGGGATGTATGTATCATGATGCCCGTTCAAGGAGGCAGTCGAGGCATTTATATCGACGGTTTGAAGGCAACGAAATAAGAAATTAGATGGACATTTCGATGTAAGCGGTAGTGGTGCCATTCGCGTTCCTCAAGCTCTTCGCCGCTTAGCGTGGTGATGGTCAGCAGGAAGATGATCGGCGCGTCATTTCCTTTCTTGGTACATTGTTCTTTTCCCCTTCCTCCTCCATTCTCCACGCACTTTTTTTCTGGCTAGCCGCGTAGTATATGTACCGTTCCTTGTTTAGTTTTTCTCTGATGTTCTTTTGCTACGTCCACCACGGTCGCCATGTCGAAAACAAGGTCGGGAAAGCAGAGGACTCGGACCAGTGCAGAGGACTCTCGCACCACCACGACATCAACAGCGACGCCCACCACTAGGTCATACTGCATCCTTGTAGCTTTTCGTATAAGCCGTTTGGTGCTGTCAAGCTCGAGCGCCAGGATCAGCCACTTTGGAGTCGCGTCGCTACCCAAGCCTGCGGAGCTCGACGGTCAGGTGCCTACAGCGCGATTAAGCGTCGTCGACACACTGTGTGATCCCCAGTTCCCCGGGTCTCTTCAGAGAGGTAAGTAATCATCGCGTACATTCCCGAAACTTATGCCACCATGGAAAAGGATGGTGATATGCTAGCAATGTACGCTGTTCTGGCGTCGATCCATATCTGAGGTGTGAATCTTGCTGATGCCTTGTTCGTCTTCGAGTCTAACGCAAAGATCTCATAGGGTAGCTACGAGCGGTTTATAAATCAATAGATCTGGTTTAAAGCTTGTTGACTACAAGCGAATCTAACGATTTCCGTCACGCCTGGCGCGGCAACCTGCAACTAGTTGACTTAGACCACTACAACCAGAATCGACGCGTCGCCCGCTCAATTTCAATGGAGACTTTGCCAAAGCAAAACATGAGCCGCTCAAATCTCTGATGACGCTCACAGGATTCTTCCTGCCACACGTCTTGTAATGCGGATGGGCCAATGCGCCGAAAATGTGTATACTGAAGACCGTGTGTACACCATCCTATCGAGAAGTCGATGTTCATCGCTAACGGGCTCGTCCAGCAGAGGGTGGGACGCGCTGGGGGTTAAATATCCTCTACCTACTCACTTCCAATGAAGTGGTCCAATCCAGCTTCTTGCTGACCGTCTCGGGTTCGTCAATTAGGTCGCGATGCAGCAGCTCACGATCAGCCGACCCGAGGCTTCATTCTACTTGAACATGGACTACCAAACGTCTAATAGACTACGCCAGGCTCCCGCTTTTGGTCAGGACCTAAGCGTCTGCAGCGCGTGCCGCATGTTCATACCTTGACCCACGCGGCGTCTTGTTGGCTGGCGCGGAGCGTCAACCCTCGCACTGCCTCAGTCGAACTAGACCTGAGGACCAGAAGAAGAGGATCGTAAGGAGAGACCCTCGAGCGTCCATCCGACTTGATATCGCGTTTTCTACGCATGCAGTCTGTACCTTCCGCCTGGCTCGTTATATCTGATTTCGAAAGCTGAAATGCTCCCGAGTATGAACAGCAATTTGATGTGGTCACTCTCATGATGGGGATACAATCTACGCGGCGTTACGGCGGAGGTCTGAGCATCGTATTAGACGATGGCTAAGGTGTTGCGCTTTGCATTCTACCTTGCTCTCCTTATCCGTAATCATATGTTTCGTCTCGTTGCCGCTAACTGTCCGACTCAAAGCTGGACGCACTCTTCTCGGAGGCCCTTTCTCTTGGGCTATTTTTGCCTGCCCGAGGTGTCATCATGGCAGCCAGCATGGAACGGCGTTGTCGATGTCTTCGATGTTTACGGTTCCCAAAATTCATTTTTCTCAGCACTTCGTCTGATACCACGACATGCCCTTTCAATGGTGGCCGAAACGATTCCGGCGACGTGTGTTACTATCAACCTCACTACATGGATTGCACGAAGTCTTGAAGGTTGTGAAAGAGGCTTCGGACATATGTCCACCACTCAAGACCGCTGTTGCCGGGCTCCTTGCCTGCGTTGATGCCTGCCAAGTACGCTGTTTGCTCGTCGAGCCTCGATTGGTGTCTCACTCTTTATGCAGAGAACTGCTTCTAATCGGGAGGAAATGGAAAGAATACTCAAAAGTATCGATGCCCTCGCATCGCTGGTCGCCAGGAGATTGAAAAGAATGAGCACGACGAGCGTTTCGTATCAGAGAATGGAACAACTGGCAAGGTATGTGCACGTGAACGCGGCTGGAATTAGATGTTGATGAACTGCAGTGATTTGGAGAATATCGTCAAAAATATTCAAAAGCTGCAAGCTCGGAGACTGTTTAGGAGACTAGCTGAGAATTCTGTCGATTCTGGGAATCTTATCGACACATATAAGCAGGTAAAGGAGATTTTGGATGTGTTCCAGGTACATGAAATGTTTACCTCCAAACACTGGTTCGCTCATAATCCGAATTGTAGCTCGAAGTCGGTTTAGAGATCGAACGGAATGTACAGGATATTCTCAAAGTATGTCATGGTCCTTGACGTCGCACTTTCCGCCTGACCGCGTCGTAGGAGGTGGTCATTCGTGCTTTACCCCGTTCGCACCAGGCGTCGTTCTGTGCCCCCATCAAGACTGACACCCTCTTACGTGGTCCATGCACAATCGGCACCCGAGTCGACATACTTGACAAGATCATGTCTTGGGCTCAGGCCGATGACTGCTCTCCGCCTGTGTTCTGGCTCACCGGCCTCGCGGGTACAGGCAAAACCACCATTGCTTACACGATTTGCGAGCGTATGGAACGCGAAAAGAAACCCCTCGCGTCCTTCTTCTGCTCCCGCCGGCTCGACAGTAAGGACTCTGATCTCATCGTTCCAACGATCAGTCGTTACCTCGCAGAAATATCCCGTTCGTACGCGACTAAACTTGTGGCCGTACTACAAGGAGCCTCCGTACACGACGAAGCTCGGATCCGTCAGCAGATCGACAAGCTCCTTGTCAAGCCATGGTCCGACTCGCTTCCTGAACGAAAGGGTTTACCTGTACCAGTGGTCGTCATCGATGCTCTCGATGAAAGCGACAACGGCGTGGAATTCTTGAAGAACTTGTTTGACGTTGTTGCGGACGGCGGCTTGACGGAAATCAAGTTCCTGGTTACAAGTCGCGTGGAGCCCGAAATCGTAAAGCTCTTCGATTCCAAGCAACTTCCAGCAGACATGATTCGTCTGCACGAGGTACCATTGGACGACGTGCAAGGCGATATTGCGAAATTTCTCGAAGACCAGCTCCCGGAAGTAGACACCAACGAGCGCAACCGGCTTACAGAGCGAGCAGGCGGACTATTCATCTACGCTGCGACCGCCGTCAGATTCATATCACCTCCGGGGTATCAACGATCTTCAGATGAAAAGCGGGAAAAGTTCCGAGAGCTATTGGAGCACGGGGCTCCTTCGGGCCTTGATGACCTTTACAAGCAGGTTTTATCGGTAGCATTCCGTGAAGAAGATGCCAAATTTCGCCAGCGCCGTCTCGACATTCTCCATGCCGTTGTGTGTGCCCAGGAGCTCATTTCCATCACAGTGGTTGCTCAACTTCTCTCTTTGGATGAAGGCACCACGAAAGCATGTATTAATTCACTCCATTCCGTTCTTTATGTGTCGCCTCGGGATCACCTTGTATCCTTCCATCACGTTTCATTCCCCGAATTCATACTTGATGCTCAGAGATCGCGGCTCCCGGCTTCACTGTCGTCCACAGCGGAGAACACGAGCGAACTAGAAGTGTTTTGTGACGGGCCCATTTTTAATGCTCATCTCGTCCGCCGCTGCTTCGAAGTCATGGAATCTCAGCTGGGCTTCAGCATTTACCATATCACATCCTCTTCCAAGCTGGATTGTGAGGTCGATAATTTTCATAACCTCATTTGGACTCGGACACGTATGAGTCCAGTTCTTCGATACGTCATCTGTCATTGGGGTGAGCATTTACTCTTTGCGAGTGGTGCTGAAGTTGTTCCTGCAACTGTGTTCCATGCTCCGGGCTATACCAATGTTATCATCAGCGACACTGCTGTAAGGAATGTTGCCGCAAGCAGCGAAATTTTTTCCAATGCCGCCAAGACGACTTCGGGCTACTACACTAGCCGTGATACCCAAACATATCTGAACATATCTACAGCTTCATTACATGGGTTACAAAAGGCCCTGAAGATTGTGAAGGAGGTGTCAGATGGCTTTGTTTCACGGAAATCTGTCTTTCCACCAAGGAAATCTGTCATTGGTGGGCTACTTGCTAGTATTGATGCTTATCAGGTATGCTTCCTTCTGTTTTGAGCCTCGAGTGGTGTCTTACGCTTCAAGTAGAGGACTGCCGATAATTACGAAGAAATGAAGAAAGTGATCAAAAGCATTGATGGGCCTTTAGCGACGTTGGTTGCGAAGAGGTTGGAATGGTCAAACTCTTCGACGAATTTTGAGGCAAGAATGGTGAAGTTGGAGCGGTACGCACAGAGTATCTTGGTATGATGTATTTCTGACTGTCTGCAGCGATTTGAATCAGATCATCGAGAATATCCAGAGTTCTCAAAGTCGTGGATTGCTAGCGAGATTAGCTAACCGTAATGCCGATGCAGGAGAGCTCGTTTCCGCATGCCAGAAGATAGAGGAAATATTACGCGCATTCCAGGTACGTCCAATGTGTACAGTGAAACAGCAGGCCACTCATAGTGCACATCATAGTTGGAAATCAGTCTAGACAACGAGCGGAACGTGCAGGATATCCTCAAAGTACGTTTTCATCCTTGGCGCCATGCTTTATACTTACCGCGTTGTAGGAGATAGTCATTCGTGATTTACCCCGCTCGCGCGACGCGTCGTTCCGTGCCGCCATCAACTTGAAGACTGACAACCTCTTACGTGGTCCATGCACATCCGGCACTCGAGTCGAGATTCTTGACAAGATTATGTCTTGGGCTCGAGTGAACGATGCCAACTCTCCGCCTGTCTTCTGGCTCACCGGCCTCGCGGGCACAGGCAAAACCACTATTGCGTATACCATTTGCGAACACATGTGGGCCGAGAACAGACTCCTCGTATCCTTCTTCTGCTCCCGTCGGCTCGACAGCAAGGACTCTCGACTGATTGTGCCAACGATCTGCCGTAACCTCGCAGAACTATTCCGTTCATATGCGATTGAGCTTGTGTCAGTACTCCAAAGCGACTCCGTCGAAGCTCGGATCCGTGAGCAGATCGACAAGCTCCTTGTCGCGCCATGGTCCGCATCGCTTTCTAGACGGGATGCCAGTTTACCAGCGCCAGTGGTCGTCATCGATGCCCTCGACGAAAGCGACAACGGTGTGGAGTTTTTGAAGAGCCTACTTCGCGTCGTGGGGGACAAGCGCTTGACGGGGATCAAGTTTCTAGTTACAAGTCGCGCACAGCCCGAGATCGTAGAGCTCTTCCATTCCTTCCAACTACCGGCAAACATGATTTGTCGTCTGCACGAGGTACCAGTGCTCGACGTGCAAGGCGATATTGCCAAATTTCTCACCGAGAAGCTTCCGATGCTGCGGCACACTGAAAAGTTCCAACAACTCTCAGTTCGGGCAGGCGGACTATTCATCCTCGCTGCTATCGCTGTCAGGTACATATCACCTCCGGATAATCCAGTCTCCCAAGACGAGCAGCGGGTAAAGTTGCAGCAGCTACTGGAGCCCGGGGGTCTTGATGAACTTTACCGGCAGGTTTTGACAGAAACATTTAATGAGGAAGATAATCCAGTCTCCCAAGACGACCAACCGGCGCCCGGGGGTCATGTGCTTCTTGATGAGCTTTACAAGCAGGTTTTGTCCGAAGCATTTGATCAGGAAGATCAAGATTCCCTTCGTCGCCGTGTCGATATTCTTCATGCCGTTGTATGCGCCCAGGAGCGTATTTCCGTCCCAGTAATCGCTCAACTGCTCGACTTGGACGAAGACACCACGAAGACATGCATTAATTCACTTCATTACGTTCTATATGTGTCTCCACTGGATAACCTCGTATCGTGCTACTATGCTTCATTCCCCGAATTCATTTTGGATGCTCAGAGGTCGCGGTTCTCGGCTCCGCTGACGTCCACAAAGGAGCAATCGCGAGAACTCAATGTGTTCTGCGACAAGCCTGTCTTTAATGCTCATCTCGCTCGCTGCTGCTTCCGAATCATGAGATCCCAGCTGCACTTCAACAGGTGCAATCTCTCATCATCTTCCAAGCTGGATCGTGAGGTTGATTATCGCCGTCACTTTGATCAGAGGGATATAAGCCCAGTCCTCCGATACGCCGTTCGTCATTGGGGTGAGCATGTACTCTCAGCGGGTAGCGGCAATAGCAGTTAAGCCTCTGATTTTCATTAATCGAGGCCTGGTGTTGATCAGATTCTGTTTCAAGTTTAAATGTGCTTTTCGATTAATCAAAGGTAGTACATAGTATATTTGGTCGTGCATGAACGGGTAAAGTGAAAGTACTTTGCGGACATACCGGTTTCAGTCAGCTCTGTGGCATTTTCACCTAACGGGACACGCAGCGACACGTCAGGTCGAGTTACGAATAGAGGATCCTTCATGGCATGTCGATTCTGGGTTTGGTGATATGCCACTCGAGGTTTCCTATCTTGGCATCAATACTTAGTAACCATACTGGTCGACCTTCGTATGCCGGGTCTGGTCTATAGTACTTACATGAACAGGAGTTTTTGAGTACCATGGATTACACGATAAAGATTATATCACAACAACGGTGACGGTACATATAAAATACGTGGACACTGGACAGGTCCCATAGCCTTGTCCAAACCCACCACCCTCTCCTCACTACCGCAGATCCACAATCTCCAACGACATCTCATCCCTCATCACTACATGTTCCCGAACCGCATCCGTATACCGCACGTCCAGATACGGATGGAACGCAGCCTTTGCCGTACACTGCAACACCGTCTACAGGCCCAACGGATTCGTCAAGCGGAATATCCCATAGCTTGTCAACTCAGTCAGTACGACATCTCCAGCGAGAAGTAGGAAAAAAACATACTTGGGTTTCTGCCGCGGCGCCCAAACAGCCGCGAAGCTCTCCGGAAGTCTACAATGGAAGCGTAGAGCCACAGAGGACATAGAACCTACACGAGACCCGTCAATACCAACGAACGAACGAGAAAAGACGACATACAAGTCGGCGTAGGATGGGTACGTAGTATCCACCCTAGCATAATAGGCCCCTCTCCTTCGTAAATCGTACCACGCTCTCCTCCTCCTCCTCCATCACACGCTGCTTCGGGATCAACAGCGTCGTAACCACAAAGGCGGCTGGGACTTGACCAGCTCCTTATTATCCATCCCAAAGAGCACCCCACACGTCTCCTTGTTCATCAACGTGTTCGCCTTCGCGATCGCGTTGAATCGGTGTGAACACGCTCGCGGCACGTAAACCGTCTTCAAGATGCGCCGACTCAAAGTAGATCCACTCGGGATTGAGCGCTTCGTATCGGGACGACGTATCCAGAGGTCAATCGGCACTAAATATGCGGTCGGGTAAGACGACGTGGCTTGGCGCTGAGGTGTAGGAGGTCCGTTGTCCGTTATCGGACGCATCATGTATCTATTACTTTCCGTAGGACGTCCGTGACAGTGGCGGCATGGGCGGAGCTGAAGCAGGGTTGACAGAAGCAGCAGACGATGTAGAGATGCCAGTAAACTGCGGCCGAAGACATGGATCCACTGTGTCGACCCTGTTCAGAAGAACTGGTGTATTGAGCTGAGAGACTCGCATGGTGTTGTTGTTGTTGATTGATAGGTCGAAGGGTCTGGCATCAATATACCTGGGTGGTATCGGACGCACAGTTGGGGGATTGGGAATGGTCATAGGATTCTGAACATGACTAGAAACATGGCATAGTAGAGTGGCTCACAAGAGGTACGGTAAATTCTGGTTTGAGATGGAGGGCTGCGTAGACGCTGGAGCAGGCGACCGCTGTGCAAAACCGCGTCTTACGCGTCTTCTTATCCGAGTACGTTGTGTTTAGGCTAGACGCCTCCGATCTCACACTATCCATGACAGCCTCTGTCCTCTGCTGCAGTTCAGAGACATGGGACCATTATGCGAAAAACGAAGTTTGTGGCGTATAACTCGTGGTGGTGGTCGATGCGACATGGCGAGCAGATTGAAAAATGGTTTCTCTGTGTACTTTGAGGAACACTGCGATGGCGGCGAATGGTATTGATTCTGCGGGGGGAGGATATGGTGGATTCGACCGTGGTGGCCGATGGTGCGATGTCGTGTTACTTGCCGTAGTTCTGGATGTAATCCTCCCACCTCTGGATAATCGCATTCTCACTGAGAGCCATTCTAGATTATTGAATAAACGTCAATCCTGTAGGCAGACTGCGACGAACCTTCTCCGGAGCCGCCTTCTGTCTGCAGGTGAGGCGTTTGCTTTCAAGGTCGGGCGGGAGGAGCACCCAATCCTCGAAGCCGCTAGTCACGAAGCCGGAGAGCGTTCAAGCTGCCCGAAAAGAACCTGTAACGAATATGCTGAGTTCTGTCTGCAGGAAAGCCAACCTCGCGAAAGCCGGTTCAAGGTGCTTTATCCAGGCAGTATACTAACGTCAAGTTCGGATTGAGGGCGAAGAAAGTGTCGCGGCGCTGTGGAAAGTGTAGAAATGGCGACAACTGGAAAAACGCGTGTCGTGGTATCAGACGAAGAAGCGATCGTGACTGGAACGCTTCGGTTTCCTTCCAACCACCACCATCATAATCATACCCTCACTCTACCTCTAGCCACCATCAATGCGTTAAGCATCCTTTACGACTATTCTTTGGGTATTTAATTGCTCACAAGTTTGCAGTTTTCGCCCTGGGATTCCACTTCGCAGTGCTTCGACGTCGGCGGTTCTGGCGCGCTTTATGTAGGACGATTTTCCTTCATTCTTTTATTGTGGAGTACGGGATCTTTGACTTTCGGTGTCTTGTTTACGCTCTCCGGACTGCTCGTCCTTACTTTCCGTTATCAACAATCGCGTCGGTCTGAAGCTTTTGTTTTGGCTACACGGTACGCGCCTTTCACCGCTTTTGTCTATATTCCTTCGCCTGACCATCACTGCAGACATATCATGACGCTGACTATCCACGACGCCGGAATGGTCGGAAATCCATAGTCACAAATTCTTTCCAGACAGTCTCAATCTCTTTCATTTCTCGTCCGATGATCTGAACTTTGTACAGTCGTCCTCGGCTTTTGGATATCTCAAGATGAATTTGTTCTCCAACGGCAACAAAGGAAGCTTGAGGCCGTGAATATGAAGGTCCGTGTATCCTCGCTCAGCTTTAACCTGTCGCTCACGACTTTGCCCCGCAGATCAGTGTTCATTTGATGGTCAATTTCCCGCCACGATTCTGTTAAATGCTCCGAGCTTGTCATTTGATTGATATCGACGTCGACGATCCGCATGTCGCATCTTTGATAGGACTACGTTCTCCTCCACTGTACGTCCTCTCTACATACACTACGGAGGATGGGCCGGGTTCGGCAAGTTTGAGTGATGGGAACATACCACGGGAACACCGGCTGTTCTCTGCATGAAAAACACATCAAAAACTGTTCGTGCCGCATTTTGATTGGCTGGTCAGTGTTTTTGGTGTGTTTTTGGTGCGATCAACAACTCGGTGTTGTCCACGCGTTTCTGACGTGTTTTTGGATGATTGAACCCGGCCCACTCTCCGTAGTGATAGCCTTTTGATCACATTTAATCAACCTTTACTGTAGACTTTGTCACTGCCCCCTCAGCTTCTCGGAGCTTGAGCATACAATTGTGCGTGAAATCTTCCGCGGCCTTCCATCCCAACTCATGTACGCTTATAGTCCATGTCAATAAACCTTCATCCGGATTCCTTGTCAAAAGCCCCAGTATTTGGGGTTGGAAAAATCAAGCGTCGTTTACTGTCTTCGGCGGACCAGATTTTCTGTCAACAAGATCGAAACGCAATTTCTGGCCATTTCATGAACGTTACTTCGCGACTTGATGAGGCGGCTCCCCGTCTCGCGTATGAACTGTGAAGATCCGATTCGCTATTACCTCGCACTCGATTCACTCGTCTACTCGAACTCGACCGTAGCATACTTTCGTCCGGCTCACGAACCAATGCGCACCAGGCGTTATCAATGAGCTTACTACTGCCAGGAGGTGTGCCACCTCTCCAGACGCCACCAAAACCGGTGATCGAGCCATTGCTCTTGTTGTTGTCGCCGACGATGTTATCGGTGTCGCCTGTCCGCTCGCCTGTCCGACACGTCTTAAAAGCGTCTGAGGAGAGTAGGATAAGAGTCCAGGCCTGAGCGGGAGCGGGTTGAAGAAGTGCGCTCGGAAGGGGCAGCTGTCCGTGTAGATCGGGCGTGCTTGTGGGGAGCAGACAATGGAGGCACGCACTCAGGGGAGAGTTGATTCCCAACGCACCGGAGTAGATGATTGAAGAAGTGGGCAGAGAAGACACTTGGTTGACTTCCCGTCAGTCATTGCCCTATTTTCACTGACTACACCTCGCCTCTGAGAGGACTATGTCACATTGGCCAGCGTACTCTGCCCTCACCATGACTACTCGCCTCGTCTCTTAACACTCCGTCCATGACGCCCGGACAGAAACACGACATAAAGCTCTAACATTCAAGCTCGCCCCCATCGACTTGAACCCTGTACAGTTTGACCTCTACATCCCATGGAGCAACACGCCGCCGGTCTCGTTGCCTTCCACCTAAATCGTGGTACGATGCGCAATACGGGCAAAGCTCTCCGAAGATGACGACCCGATTCTGCAATCAATGAACTGGCGGCGCTCGAAACTCCACAGACCAGGACCAGTTCACGGTGGATGTATGAGTACCAATCAATCCCAGCTCCAGATTATGCTACGTCGAAGTGCGTCAGCCCATTCGGACTGCTATACTTTACCGCCCGATTGACAACCTCGCGACTGCATGGGGCCATAATGTGATGCCTCCCCAGCTATCGGCCACCGCCCCGTTCGTAACACGCTGACACTGCGAGTGCTACATCCCTTTCACCGAGGATGGTAGTTCACCTGCGTCAACCCCCACGGTCCATCCTCCAACTCCAACTCCATCCCTCATCCTATTAACGCCAGTTCAATAAGCCAACAGCGAACTTGTTTTGACTCGTCCGACATCCAAGTTTCCGGACGCGTCCACCGTTTTCGCTACTCTCCAAACGTTTCTTCGACCGCCGAAATGCAAGCGCTCGGAATCGTTCTCAGGTTTAGAGACACAGATTGAGCAGGCAAAGAAGGCTGTTCCACCAAATGACAACTCCGACTCCGAGGTACGTTTTCTTTGTAACAATTCAGCATCGTTGTATGAAACTCATTATTCCTTACTGGACTAGCGACACGTATATTCGGTCGCTTCGAGAAGACGAGACGAGTACTTCCAAGCGCGAAGACGGTGAAAGAGCGTCAAGGAACCCTTGGCTACGAGAGGGAGGGTTACCTCTCCGTCTAGACGTCGGTTCAGACAATCCCGAATCCAAGACTGAGCAGGAGGAAGCGCACAAGAAGACAGAGTTCGAGCTCGATTTCGAAAGCTGCCTCGTTAAGCAAGCGACTATGGCGTAGGACTTGGATGGCCGCAAGGCGGTATAACAATTTCTTTTCTTTCTCTTATGGACGTACAGTCATCTTTCACTTATGGATTTCTCTTTTGTCGTCATTATTATGTAAGTATGCTGTGGGCATATGTCTCTCTTTCTTCTGTACTTTCTCTACTGTGTGTTTCTCATGTATTCACACTGTCATCTTTCAAAGCCGAAATTGTACTTGTATTCACCACGTCCCGTACACTTGACATCGATGTGTATTTAGTTGATCTTGTGTTGTAGCTCGCGCATGGGTGTAATAGATATCCGAATTTTCACGATGGAGGTTTAGTATCAGAAATAGTAGTGATATCTAGGTGTTACTGTAAGTGTACAATGTCCACAACAATATTAGAGTAGAACACGAAAGGGCAGAACAAGCGTCAAGCTCGAACCAGCAAGCTGTGGCATCGTAACGTCGCGATTGCACTCTCCTCAGCTCAGACCCCGACTCGTCTCCAACATGACTTCCTCTTTGAATCCACCCTTGTATATGAGGGGCTCAATCAAGCTTGCCTCTTTTCGCTCGGATTCGCGGATGATTATGGTGATCAGGAGCGAGAAATCATGGTCCCCTCACGATCCGAAATCGTTTCACTGTCTAGACCATTTTGTAGCGATATCACAGACCATTTATGTTGTCGACTGACATGCAGTCGAGCGCGTGCCGCATCAACAAAGCGCTCTGGCTATAGGGTAGACCGGCGCCAAACGACGTGTGATTGACATATTTAATGGAGCGAGGGTTTCTCGTCGGACAGCTCGTTGTCGAATGGAGGATCAAAGTCTAAAATTCTTTCGGAGAAACACCGACGGGGTGACGAGCTCCAACGAGATGACGGTACGCAGGGGCTAGGCTATGGTGGCAAAGAGAATTGGAAGACGGGAAAGAGTGGGACGATGAAGAGATGACCTCTAGATGAGATTGTCCGGGAATGGCAATAGGACCGGGACGGCGCGTAGTGAAGACAGCACGATTGGGATGGCTGGGATGGGAGCCAGAGTCCAAGCCAGTTTTCTGGGTATGGGTGCGGACGGGCGGAGTCGATGAACCCACATAGACCGCACTAGGGCGCGATAGGTGGAAAGTCGTGACAACGACAAGGAGGCTACAGGGGATGTACTGTGAATGGAGACTGGCGTCGTATAAAGTCGGCTTCCTCTTCGCGGTGCATGCTCCTGGAATGTGGGGTGTCCGTCATGGTGGCAATCATGAATTTGTGGATGCCGGTTCAAGGTGCTCTATCCGACAATCAAGTCATTCAGAATCATACCGGCGTATCGAAGGCAACGAAAGGAGGAACTAGACGGCGATTTCAATGTACGCGAAAGGGGTACCATTCGCGTTCTACAAGCTCTTCGTCGCAGTGAGTAGACGTTTAACGTGGTGATGGTCAGAAGGAAGATGATCGGCGCGCCCTTTCCTTTCTTGGCTCAATCAGGCTTTCCTCCTGCCTTGACGCTCCAAACGCAGTTTCCCCTCCTGGTTCCCCCTCTCTCGCTTCCCCGTCTATAGGCCGAAAATAGTTGGAGAATAGCAGAAGCCGACTCTTGAACTCCTACCTCGACCGTCTGGACTGCAAGGTTACCGGCACAGGGTGGGGACCAGTCGAGGTCGACTGAATCGACGCGACGCCAGCCCAAGTAAGGACACTCTCGTGGTGTTCTCTCAGTGTGCATAGTTTAATACTTCGATATGAACCTAATACGCAATGACCTTGCTTCCTGTTACTCCATTGATCCGCTACCGCTCTGTGAAGCAGCTGTGAATGGCAAGGTTCATAAGCTTTGCCCATGAGCTATTTGCATCTACCTAGCGCTAGCCCCAAAAGCTTCGACGTTTACTTTGACCGAAATTGATCCTTCACATGCTTCACAGCCCCTTCAATTGATACCGATGTCGTTCTTCACAGCTTCTTCACCTAAAACTACAATGTCGTCTCGGCGTTTCTCCTTTCGCCGTCTTGTTCAGAAGAAGGGAAAACACTCTAACACTAATGCCGCTGTATCGGGGAACGCCTCCGTGAAGTCCTCTGCATCACTTGCTGCATCAGGTTCGTCCCATCTTCGCAACACCTGAACGTCTCTTGACCTGTCTACAGTGTTACTATCAGCCTCACTACATGGAATGCACGAGGTCTTGAAGATTGTGAAAGAGGGTTCGGACGTATTTGTACCACTAAAGTCCGCTGTTGGGGGGTTTCTCGCCTGCGTTGATGCCTACCAGGTACGCTTTTTGCTCGTCGAGCTTGGATTGGTGTCTTACTCTTTATGTAGAAAACTGCCGCTAATCAGGAGGAAATAGAGAGGCTGATAAAGAGTATCGATGGTCTGGCGTCACTAGTCGCAAAGAGGTTGGCACGGATGCGCGCGACGAATGACTCGCATCAGAGAACCGAGAAATTGGCGTGGTATGTGGGCGTGAACGCGGTTGGAATTAGATGTTGATGATCTGCAGTGATCTGGAGAATATCATCAAAGATATCGAAGGCCTGCAAGATCACACATTCTTGAGGAGACTAGCTGAGAATTCTATCGATGCTGGGAAGCTTGTTGCCGCATATCAGCAGGTAAAGGAGATCTTGGATGTGTTCCAGGTCTGTAACATGTTTACTTCCAAACACCGGGTCGCTCATGAATCGAAATATAGCTTGAAGTCGGTCTAGAGATCGAGCGGAATGTGCAAGATATCCTAAATGTATGTTTTCTTCCTTGACACCATACTTTGCTACTGACCACATCGTAGGAAGTGGTCATTCGTGAATTGCCCCGTTCTCGCGACGCGTCGTTTCGTGCCGCCATCAAGACTAACACGCTTTTACGTGGACCATGCACATTCGGCACTAGAGTCGAGATCCTTGACAAGATTATGTCTTGGGCTCGAGCGAACGACGCCGACTCTCCGCCTGTCTTCTGGCTCACCGGCCTCGCGGGTACAGGCAAAACTACCATTGCATATACCATCTGCGAGCGAATGTGGGCCGAGAACAAACTCCTCGTGTCCTTCTTCTGCTCCCGCCAGCTCGACAGCAAGGACTCTCGGCTGATTGTGCCAACGATTTGCCGTAACCTCGCAGAACTATTCCGTTCGTATGCGACTGAGCTTGTGCCCATCCTACAAGGAGACTCCGTCCTCACCGAAGCTCGGATCCATGAGCAGATCGACAAGCTCCTTGTCGCGCCATGGTCTGCGTCGCTTCTTGGACGGGATGGTTTACCAGCGCCAGTGGTCGTTATCGATGCTCTCGACGAAAGCGACGACGGTGTGGAGTTTTTGAGAAGCCTATTCCGCGTTGTGGGAGATAGAAGCTTGACGGGTATCAAGTTTCTGGTTGCAAGTCGCGCACAGCCCGAAATCGTTGACCTTTGCCATTCTTTCCAACTTCCAGCGGAGATGGTTTATCGTCTTCATGAGGTACCACTGACCGATGTCCAAGACGACATTGCCAAGTTTCTCAATGAGAAGCTTCCGATATTACGGGACACCGACGAGTTCACACAACTCTCGCAGCGGGTAGGCGGACTATTCATCTCCGCTGCCACTGCCGTCAGGTTTATATCACCTCCGCATCGTATGCTATCCCAGCATGAGCAGCAGGCAAAGCTGAAGAAGCTGTTAAAACCTGGGGGAGCTGTCGGTAGTACTCTTCTTCTGGACCAGCTCTACAAGCAGGTTCTCTGTGCTGCCTTCGATGAGGAAGATGATGATTTCCTTCATTCCCGTCTCAACATTCTCCATGCCGTTGTGTGTGCCTTGGAGCTTATTTCTGTTCCAGTAATCGCCCAGCTGCTCGACTTGAACGAAGGCACCACAATGGCATGCGTTAATTCTCTTCATTCCGTTCTCTATGTCTCTCCGCTGGATGGCCTCGTGTCATGCTATCATGCTTCATTTCCCGAATTCATTCTTGATGCTCGGAGATCGCGGTTCAGTGCTCCACTGTCATCCACGGAGGGGGAATCACGAGAACTTCAAGTTTTTTGTGACAAGCCCATCTTTGATGCTCGACTCACCTACTACTGCTTCCGCATCATGAGATCCGAGCTGCGCTTTAACATTTGCGATCTTCCGTCGTCTTTCAAGCTGGATTGTGAGGTTGACGATCTCCGTAACCTCGTCCAGACGAATATAAGCCCAGTCCTCCGATACGCAGCCCGCCATTGGGGCGAGCATTTGTTCACAGCGGGATGTACGGACAGGTTCTCCTTGCATGACGAGCTGAAAGCCTTCTTGACACATGTTTTCTTATTTTGGCTGGAAGCGATGAATCTTATTGGATCTAAATCACTTTGTTTTCCTCTTCTTCGATTTGCTCGCGAGTGGCTGAAACTCGAAGGTCCGTTCCTCTTCCCATCATTCGCCGAAGCCGTCTAATATCCACTATGAAAAAAGCTGAAAGTGACCTGTCTGCGTTGGTCGACGATGCTGCTGGCTTCGCGACATCATTCACAGGAGGTTCTGCATCCCAATCGACTCCCCACCTCTATATCTCTTCTCTCAGTACTTGGAGCTCCTCAGCTCCAATCTCCAAAGTCTGGAAACCTCGCTTTAGCCAGCTGCCTTTGTTCTTGCCTGCACCCGTTGACGATGCATCACTCCTCACCATTCCGACCTTTACGGGAACTGTCGCCTTTTCGCCTAATGACCTGAGGCTTGCTTCCGCGGCGGACTTTTCCACAAACAATCACAGAGTTCAGATCTGGGATTCTACAACGGGTGAACTACTCCGGGAGCTCATAGGCCACACTGACTATATTGCATCTGTGGCTTTTTCAAATGATGGCGAATACCTTGTTTCTGCTTCCTGGGATATGGCTATCTGTATTTGGGATGTATCAACTGGCGAACAATTGAGAAAACTATTAGGACACACTGGAGGTGTCTCAGCTGTAGCTGTTTCTCACGACTCGGATACTCGATATATTGTCTCTGGTTCATCAGACAAGTCTGTACGCATATGGGCCCGAGAACCAAAAGTTGGTGGTCAGCTTAAACAACTGAATGGCCATACTGGTCGTGTCCACTCTGTGGCACTTTCGCATGATGATATGCAGGTTGTTTCATGTTCAAGCAGCTCAAACGACAAATCTCTGCGGATCTGGGATGTGAGAACGGGACGGCAAGTGAGAGAGCTCACCGGCCACATGGAGGAGGTCTGGTCTGTTGCATTCTCTCCGTGCAATGCACAGATTGTATCTGGTTCCACAGATCAGTCAATCCGGATCTGGGATGCATCCACCGGTCAACAGTTGAAGCAGTTCAATCACCCTACTGGTTCTTTCAGCTGTGTTGCATTGTCTCATGATGGGCAGAGGATTGTTTCCGGCTCATGGGATAACTTGGTTCGGATTTGGGATATTGCGAAGGGGGAGTTGTTGAACGAGCTCACCGGTCATACCGACAGCATTCAGTCTGTAATGTTCTCCCATGACAGGACTCGAATTGTATCCGCTGCGGGCCGGGCTGACGATTCTATTCGTATTTGGAATGCGATGGCCAGCGAACGACTGGAAAAGTGCAAAGGCCACACAGGCCCAGTCCACTCGGTAGCATTTCTATCGGATGGCAAATGGGTCGTTTCATCATCTATGGATGAAAGTATTCAAATCTGGGATGCGACGACGGGTCGACAACTCAACGAGTTTGATTGGTCTGCTCATTACCTTGGAGGCCGATTCCTCAACATAGCACTTTCGAGTGATGGTATGCTGGCATGTTGTGCAGGTCTGACAGATGGCGGTCCTCAGCCCACTGGCATTCGCATTTGGAACACGACATCCGGAAAGCTGTTGACCGAACAGTACATGAGTGTGGAAGTGACATGCGTGTCATTTTCTCCTGACAGTACTCACATTATAGTTGGCTCACGCATTGGATCCTTGACCGTTTGGGATTCAAGGGGAGAGGGACTCCGAAATCTCAGGGGCCACAAAAGCCTGATCACATCTATAGCTTTCTTCCCCGACAGTTCCCAACTTGTCACTGGTTCTTGGGACGGGTCCATTCGGATCTGGGATATGAGGAACGGAGAGAACACGGTAACAGTGCTCATAGGCCGCACACGTTTCGCCGCCTCTGTAGATGTTTCTCTTGATGGCAAGCAAATTGTCTCTGGGTCCGAAGATGGATCTGTCGTTGTATGGGATGCGAAGACTGGCGAACAGCTGAAGGACATTCACCTGGGTTTCCGCATCGATGCTGTTGCCTTTTCTCCGAGGGTTGAGCATCCACAAGTTGTGGCTGGGCTGACCGACAAGTCTGTTCGAGTCTGGGATATGACGACGGGGAACATGACAGTATTTTGTGGACACACCGCTCCTGTCAAGTCTGTGGCATTTTCACCCGACGGGACACTCATTGTCTCTGGTTCGGAAGATGGGTCAGTTCGCATGTGGCGAAACATAGAGGATCCCTCGTGGCGCATTGATTCTGAAGGGTGGATTTGGTCATGCGATGGTTCACGTCGGCTGATGTGGCTTTCTAGTGAGCGGCGAGCTTCGCTCCTCACACCGGAGACTGCCATGATTATATGGGTGAAGGGACATTGCGAAGTCTCATTCGAGGACTGTCACATTGGTGAAGACTGGGATAAATGTTACAGTCCTTGATCTTTGTATTCCGGTCACAGTAGATACTTACAAGAGAGTCGTAGTAGCCATGATTTCGTGTATAATCTACTGAATGTATATACTTTCAGGAAACCTTCGCGATATTTTTCTCGACAAAGGTACGTTCTCACTTCTAGGAACGGCCTGCTCCTCCTCGTTTCCTGATGTTACATAACAATAAAATTATATCACAACCGTAGATCATAAAATACGTAGACACGAATTGTCCGACCTACCACCCTACCGCAGATCAACAATCTCCAACGACATCTCATCCCTCGTCACAACATGCCCCCGATCCGCATCCGTATATATCGGCACGTCCGGGTGTGGATGGAACGCAGCCTTTGCCGTACACAGCAACACCGTCTGCAGCCCCAACGGATCCGTCAAACGAAAGACACAAACAACAGCGAAGCTCTCCGGCAGCATGCACTGGAACCCAGAGTGCGTGTGGAGATCCACAGAGGACATGAAACCTACATGACACCGGTCAATATCAACGAACGAAAGAAGAAAGGACGACATACAAGTCTGCGTCGGATGGGTATGTATCCACCCTAGCGTAATAAGCCCCCTCTCCTCCGTGAACCGCAACACGCTCTCCTCCTCCGCCATCGCACACGTATCACTCGTCGCACGCTGCTTCGGAATCAACAGTGTCGTAACCACATACGCATCCCTCCGCCTCGCCGGGGACCTGACCAGTTCCTTATTATCCTTCCCCAAGAGCAGCCCACACGTTTCCTTGTTCACCTTCGCGATCGTATTGAACCGGTGTAAATACGCACGCGGCACATACACCGTCTTCAGGATCCGCCCCGATTCGAGCCGTGTTGGCTCACGATTATGCTCCTCATATCGAGACGACGATGACCCGTGGGCGGCATCAGCGCGGCTCTCCCACAGACGAACGCGAAACATCCGCCTACTACGTGCGCAAGGACGAATCGGAATGATGATGGTAGTGTTGGTGGAGCAATCCATGATGCCGGCTGTCCTTGTCCTTCGCAGAGTGCATACCAGGATCGTATAATAGCGAGCTCGGTGGTGGTGTAGCGCAAAACATTGAATTCAAGCTGGGATGATAGCCTTGTGCCTTCGGGTGTGTGATCATATAAGTAACCGAGAGGTTGAAGTACCTATTCACTCCGTTAGAGAAATAGTCGCACGAGTGGTGAGAAACAGGTAGGGGTGGGGTCTGGTCCCGATACACGCACATCGCCCGCACGATGTTTATACGTGCGCTCATGTGCCGGAGACATCATATCAACAGATACAAGCGCGGCCAAGCGAATAAGAGGCCGCCACGGACACACACCACACTCCAAAAACAGACGACCTCCCCACCCAAAATGGTAACGAACTTTATACTCACCGAAAACTATCATCACACTTCTGCCCTCCCGAGGCCCTTTACACCTCTTCTATAATGTTCCCGCCGCCTTGCACTTTCACAAGCTGCAGTATCCGATCGAGTCAATCGAGTCCCCATGACTTGTTTGGCTTTCGAACGGCATGAGTTACGCGATTGCGAGTTCCCCGTACTCATCTACGAGAGTTCCTCAAACGGAAAGTCAGGGATCGGCAGGGCCCTTCCCAGTTAGCACTAAAACGTAGTCGATAAGATGGTAGTGGCGAGGGAGGAACTTGGCGCTGAAGTGTCAAAGCTCCATCATTGCATAACCGGTGCGCGATGTCTTTATCACCTAGTCAGGACATAAGAAGGAGCAGGTTACGTAGACATGCCCTGTATTGACCTTGTCCAGAAGAACCAGTGTACAGTAATAATACAGCGTCCTGGGCTGAGAGTCGCGCTGCCGGCTGCGTAAGACACTCGGATGAGGAGGCGGCACGAATGGTGGTTTCTGGTTTAAGATGGAGGATCCATGACTAGCCTAAGGAGCGGCCTGTCCTTTCTGCCTTCGCTTCTTCTCCGTGATTTCCGCTTCCCATTTCTGAAACGCCTCTTGCTGAGCGCGACGCTAATCTTCCTGCGAGTCTCGCAACGACGATTGTACAATCATGTGGGAGGAACCAGACTGCTTCGACGCTGCTGCAGCGCGTCCGCTATCCACTGCAACCACGTCCATGCGCGTCTTCTTACTCGAGTACTTCGTCACTTGGCTAGACGCCGCCGCCGATCTCACACCATTCATGACAGCCTCCATCCTTTGCAATGGTTCGGAGACCTGCGGTCGACCGTCGTGGTGCCAGATACAAGCGAAAAACTCGTGGTGGTGGTGATCAAGGCAGCATGGCGAGCTGACTGCAAAACGGCTTCGCCTGCTGACTTGCAGACGAGCTACTTTGATTTCTGCTTCGCGGCTTATTGACTAACTGACTGAGGAACGGGGAGATCTGGACGAAAGTCGCGATATTCGACCTTGGCAGGCTGTGGAAATGATTGAGTCGGCGTTGGGTACGACTGCGATGGTGTCGAATATGCCCGCGATTAAGTGTTAGAGTACTGCGATGGGGGCTGTGGCATTGATTCTGCGGGTGGCGGGTTCGACGGTGGTGGCTGTTGCTGCGAGGTGGTGTACTCTGGAATATCGTCCTCCTGCTTCTGGATAATCCTTTCCAGGATTCTCTCCCCATTCTAAATTATTTAGTAAATGTTGGTCCTGCAGGAAGACTGCGACGAACCTTCTCCAGAGCGATTCTCCGCTCGTTGGCGAGTCGTTCGCTGCATTAAGCGTGGGCTGGAACATTGGGTGGCAATACTACCCCTTGGGTATCCATTCCTCGATGCCGAATAGTCACGAAGCAAAAGAAACTATAGATGCTGGCGCGAAGAGAGTTTGGAAGAAACTATGTCGAGGTCTGGTGCAGCGTGAACTTTGCGAGCATGAGAAATATCCAAGAACGCAACCAATATTGCTCACCATGCAGAAGGCACGATGAAGGAGACCGATTTCATTGGATGCATCCTTCAATTCTCCATCCACAACATCTTCCAAGACAACCTCGAGCTCATCGCTGGCCTCGATACATAGCTCCTGGACTCGGCCTTGCCTTTCAAAACATACAGCGTCTTATGTGAGCCATCCTGGATAGTAGCCTCCGTTCAAGGTACTTTAACCAGGCAATATACCAGCATAAAGTTCGGATTGAGGGCGAAGAGAGTTTCGCGGCGTTGTGGAAATGGCGACGACGCGCATGTCGTGGTATCAGACGAAGAAGCGATCGTGACCGGAACGCTTCGGTTTCCTTCCGGCCACCACCATGGCTGAGATGTGACTACTAGGGCATTCAATGGACTACGAGGTACTTAAGCATGCTACTCGATTGTTTAATAAGGGAGCGGATTGGACTTGCGTGGTATCTAGATGTCCGTACACGAGTCTTGAAATTGAATTCAAAGGCTGTCGACCCTCGGATTCTCACTAGCGAGAGAGCCTCTCAGCCACATCCTTTTCAGAATGAGATGCGCTTCGAGGTGAGTACTTCACTTCTTAGAGAGACCTTCGTACGCGTTGTGATAATGGGAGACAACGCTCTTGCATGTTCAAACACGCCGAGCTCTAATAATCTATGATAACCGCGCAGTACGCCACACTTTGGAACGATCGCCGCGCTTGGCCGGGATCTCAGTGACAAGCAATAAGATGGGCTTCGAGGCACCTACTAAAGTACTAACTCCTCGAGCTCCAGGACTCCTTGGGTATGTTCATCTCTTCTACACATTCAAACTCACTGATGCTCTAGCACAGTGATCATAGATATTAAAGTTATTAACGACAGAGGGTGACAGTATCGTAATACTGGTGCTACATAGGATGATACTAGGCATGTACAATATTCACAACAATATTATAGGGAAGAATAGGTACACACACACACACGCGAGAGGGTCCATTACGCCCTACCAACTTGACGGTCATTCAAAGCACCAGGCTTCTCTGTTCGTAACTTCACGCCTTCAATCCGCGCAGACGCCTCATAATCTCCTCGCGATCCGAATCGTTCCACTCGCCCGACCAGCCCAGCTCGCGGCGGTGTCCCCAGCCCGTCGCAGACCGCTTGCGGCGGCTGTCGTGGAGGGACGCCGAACGCGTAGGCGTAGGCGTCGCAGCCTGCTCGGGCTGCGGGGTAGGGAGAGACGAGATCGGCGTCAAAGGGTGTGTGCCAATCGGCGTAGTTTTGGGTTCCGGGAGCGGCGCGAGCGTGTCGACGAGCGTCTCGTCGGACTGCTCGCTCTCGGACGGGGGGTTGAAGTCCGGGATGCTTTTGCGCTCGGGGAGGGACCGGCGGGGCTCGTGGGAGACGGAG
>QLPD01006233.1:0-38221 GCA_003314085.1 Hymenopellis raphanipes | reverse complement strand
GCCTCGTCAACCCCGCCATACAGACGAGTACGTCCTTCCCCTTCTCTTCCTTATCACAACTAAATAACATTCCGCAGAAAAACAACTACTGGAGATGATCTGTCTCCAAATACAACGTCTAAAGCCCGAGAACGTCCCCAAAGCGCCTTACAATACCACTCCCTCAAATACCACCGACCAGCAGCAGCAGCAGCATCCGCCTTCATCGAAAAAGGGCAAGCAGCCAGCGACGACAAAGTCCAAATCCCCGCAGCCCACGACCAAGCGCGGCGGGCGGCGCCCTCCGATACCACCAGAGCCCCATCCCCCACTCGCCAGTCGCGTCTCGCAATACTCCCCTGCGATATCTACGGGCGTTTTGATAGAGACCGTCAAGGCCGGAATGAACGCACAAGAAGCAGCGCCACCACCCGGCGCTGCTCCGGGGACACCGGGCACGCCTACGGGTGCGCAGAAGGGAAAGCGAAAGGTTGTACGAGTCAGAGGATAGTTTGATGTTGTTGGAACTTGTAATGAAACTGTTTACTCAACTCCCATTCCTTCATATTGTGAGGTGTTCAGTTTCTTTGGTTTGTTTTTTGTCTCTTGGATGTCTTGCGGTTAGCTCGAGAGGGTATGTGTTCCTATCTCTTTTGTCGTTGCTTTCCTGATTGTTTTGAATAGATTCAACATTTTATTTCTTGGCGATGTCAGGAACTTGAAAATCAAACGCCACACCCGTCTGATCCATGGCGAGGCCGTCCGCGCAAATTCATGTCGTCGATATCAAATAACACTCCGTACTCCTTCAGAAACTTACCGCCTTTCCTACCCCGTATTGGACGAAACTGCGTTGTTGCGCTTTTGGACGTCTTGATACAAGAAAGAAACATACATGGTGTACACGATGACAGACATTCTTGAGCAGAGGTGCATTTCTGGACATCCATCAGGATCACGGTCTTTTAAAACAATGCTTTTCTCAATCGCCTGGATGCCACCAATTCCCACTGTCGCGAATTTCATACTGTACAGGAGGATGCCTATGTAAAACCGACATGGCGTAAAACATAAAGCCCATTCGAAAAAAGCGCTCTCTAGATTCATCATTCGTATGACAGCGGCGACTGGTATGAGCGTACATGCTGACGAGCCTCGGAGCGCTTTCGTCGTTATCCGTTTGTCATCGTCACTACTGGCAGATATGGAAAGTACGTTCCTACCCGACGAGCTCCTCCTCATTCTTCCGCGCAGTACTGCTTTCTTCGTTGATACTACCATATCGAGTCTCGGAGTACACTTGAATGCTGCGAGATGGTCAGGGAAAAGTATACCATTGCCGCCAACTCGACGTTTAAGGGCCACGTCCTTGGGGGGACGCGAGAGCCCATTTCGCGTGGTGCCCGTCGAGTTGGCGCATCATTAGGTTCCTTGTCTCTGCGAGGTACATAGGTCGGCAGTCAACATCAATGAAGGTATTGGGAAAGATCCCATTTGCCGTTTCGTACGCGTCGTAGCCGTGAGTATCATTGTCTTCGTCGTTGTCGTTTTCGTTGTTGTCGTTGACAGTGACGGCGGAAAGAAAGAAAGAAGCGCACGGGGCGCGTCCCGTCCAAAATCCGAATGATCATGACTGCATTTCGGGGTCCGATCGTTTTGCTACTGTGGCGGCGATGCTTGCTGTGATATGAGCACCTGGATGTATTCGTCCAGTCAAATTTTCTAAGGTTACAGTGTGTGTATGATCAAGTTCTTGAATATTTGCTCTTGCCATCTCAAATCACCTCCCAATTCACAAGCCATACAGGATTTGAGAATAAAAATCTTGGTATTATTTCATTAACAGGGTATAGTAACACATCGAGAATGCCAGTCAGTCATGAAAAGACTTGCACGCAGGCTCTCGAAATCTTCCGACCCATCTTCACCGGCCTGAAGGCTTTCCTCTTCTTCAAAGGCAACTCCTCAACGAGGGGCACAACCGCTTCCTCCTCAAGAAAAGCGGGCTCCTCCGGAACCAGAGAGCACTTTTTCCTAACAAGCGGGGAAGGCTCGGCGACATAGGAGTCCTCTGAGCAGTCTGCGACAAAAAGAGCTGCAGATTGCCGGAACAGCATCATCTCCGCCGAATTACGCCTCGCCTTCTTCACAGCCGCCTTCACATGCGAGGAAGTCACGCGAGGGAAGTACGAGTCCGACGCGGGCGAGAAGGGAGACGTGGTGAAGGGTGAGGAAACGGCGCTGAAGCCATCCGACATCCTGCGCGCCAGAGGGCGTATCTCCTTCTTAGTCGTCTTTGCGAATTTGAGGAAAGGTTCGCGGATGGACGCTAGGGTAGAATTAGACTATGGGCGCGCGCTGGAATAGGAGTAGACTTACCAGCAGAGAGTCTGCGTTTACGTTTGACTTTGGGTTCAACTAAGGTTGTAACCGAGTCGATGGAGATGTCCGAAGTCACCGTGTCTACAGACGAGCGCCGCGAACGACGCTGGCTGCAGATAGGTGTCGCTGTACGACGAAACTCGGGCGCACGAGGGGATAGCGACGGGAAAAGCTTATATGCAAGCGTAGCCGCGAGGCTCTAGAAGACTCGTTAGAAGTGTGGAGACAAGATGTGAGAGTAATGTACAACTGTTACGCCGGCGGAGCTTTGCATGACACCAAGCGTGATCGATGTGTAGGAAGAGGGAGAAGAGTAATAGTAGACTTTAGTAGACATAATTGTTCAGTGTAGGCAGAACACATTTCTGGGAGGAGGATTTTATACGGACAGCGTCAGTGAGACTGTCTCTCTTGATCAACCGAGAGGCCAATGCGGATTCTGGCGAATAGGAGCCACAATCGTCCTCCTTCAATCGTTGCGCCACACAACGTCATGTAAAGGAATTCATCATACCTGTAATGACACGACCGGTGTATAAACATGATATTGGGCGTGCTGATGGTAATACTATTACTAAGTGTGAAAAAAGCGAGGAAACAAAGCTTGGCGCCACCAACTTTATCGATCACCGGTGATCGCAGCTCCGTGGATGCTTCTCGTTAACGACGGTGCAGTGCAAGCTTAGACACCGAGGAGGTCTAAGCTCGACGTCAGGATGAAGCAACAAACAACAGAAGTTTAACGTACGAACTGAGGTCTCGTCATAATGTGAAGCGGAGCAGCCTCCTTTCCCGGGTAGAGTTTCGTCTGCAATGTGCGTCAATAACATAGGCGAGTGCCGGAAAATCCATACGAAGTGGTCGTCGACAATCATTCAGTTTTCGCAATTGTGATAAAGCGAGGCTAGCTCGCCTGGTTGATTCGTTTTATGTACCTAACCGCTAGACATTCCATCGAGCGCAGTCCAAAAGAGTATCCGTACAGATGGAAGGCACTAGCCATCATCATTTCTCAGACTGATTTTGGATGATGAGGGAGGGGAGATGAAGAAATGAAATGCCTGCCGGTCTTTCCGACCCAGAGGAGGCGTGGGAATTTGTAGCGTTCGGCACAAACGGCCGCGGCTTCCCTTTTACTTGCCTTGGACCATCTCTACCAACTACTCTGAATGCTAGCATCAAGCGACAAAGCCAACAGCGACGAAGATGAAGAGAACCACTTTTTTTCCAACCGTGACGCGACGGACTGCATATCGCCCAGGCATAACGCCCTCGCTCGGCCAGATCAACGACCAGGAGGAGCCAATCGCAGGGTCTATCGTCCCCGGCGTTGAAAGGAGGAGTGCGATGTTCTGTCGAGTAGTTGGAGGTTATAAAGGAGCATTTGGTGAGGCCCCATTTCAATAGATGTTTTGTGTAACTCACTTGATTCAAGCGACGCGACGACCAAGTTTAGAGGTCGCCTTTCTCGCCGCCATGGCCGACTACAAAACCATATCGAAGTCACGCCACGGCTTTGAACGCAATTCCACTGGCGGGCGCTTCAGGCAGTTGTTCATTCCACGCGCTGAGTAGCATCCTCTGGAATCGGCTTCACCTTACGCCCGGCTTAGGTTCCTGTCGCCTGGACGCCTAAGAGACGCTCACCGGCAACGCGTAGAATCCCATGTCCCTCCTATCTACGCCTAAGCGCGTCATCTACACGAGCTCGCTCGGTCGCATGATTGTTGCAGGAATGGCACACCTACGCTAGCTTACAACGCGGAAGAAAGCCCTACGTGCGTCCACGACGAGTTCATGACGGCGTCTACCTTGCTATCCTTAAGCACAGCCGGAGGACAGTTAGAGGTGTCCGGGAACATATCCATACTGGGTTTCAGACGTACCCGCTTCGTCGGTGGCGCTAGTATTTTCAACATCGTATACGCATAGGTTTGTCTGTTTTCTTGCTACGCTATACTTCCTTCCTTCCTTCCGTGGCCCTGGCATTGACTTGCCCATTAGGGTACTCAGCGCCGATTTATGCCAGCGGCGCCTAAAGAAAACGTGCGGTAAAGCTAAACTGACGTGCGCACACTGTAGTGCTGTCTGTACAGCTTTTGGAATCTCTCCCCTACCTTCATGATGTTCACCTTGGCCATGTTTAATCGCAAAGCACGGACTTCCTCTAATCGACGAACGCGCGCAAGCGCTCCTAATATTCAAGGATTTCCTCCTACTGTATCCATTGTGACTGTCCGCACTGTCGGCGTCAACGCACCGCCCTTGTCTACCCAACGCGGGTGTACTGGGCATGTCGAGGCGACGGGCAAGGCCATGACGACTGCTAGCACTGTAGCTACCGTCGTCAAGGACGTGGGGGAGACACTCAATGGTGTCCCAATCGTGAAAGCTGTTGCGGGGCTTGTTGTTACTGTTGTTAAGATTGCCGACGTGAGTGCTTTCTTCTCGACTTTTACCCGTCTGATCGCGATATTGGTAGGAATGTCAAGTCTGTAAGGACGCGGCGAAGAGCTTGTCCAATCGTCTAGAGAAGACGTCCACCGACATCATTCGCCTGGTCAGTGAGTTGGCTCCACATAGCGAGCATATGGACCCCAGCAGGCGCAAAAGAATTATACAAGCGCTTGCAGATTACTTTCGGTGTGTAGGCTTAGGATTTCATATGACAACTGGCTCACTTCTTCTTTGTTTAGTCTTGTCCAGGAGATCGAGCAAAAGCTTGTCGTGCTGAAGCGGTACACAAAATGGAACCGCCTACTTTTACAGAGGACGGCGTTGTTGGGGCAATTTCAGGGCTACGAGCGCGATCTGGACAGGGCGGCGCAGAATTTCCAAGTGAGTTTAGCGGCACATGTCCTCGTCTTCTAGTATTCTTATTGGGCGGTGTAGCGTGACTTGCTGTGTGGCATAGCCATGGATGTAGCTATCATCAATGATAAACAGCAGGGAGGGTTTGACACGCACGGAGATATCGGGGTTTTTTTTTTGATCCGAAATGGTATTGAATGACTTCACTCATTTACTAGTGCGCTTTGCCCTAGATCACCCCGAGTCGCTTAGTCAGCCGCAATGTGGCAAATCTTGACACACCTGGTCGCACTTCGTTTTCACTTCCCTTGGACATTCTACATGTATTTGAGGTAGCGGAACATCTTATTGTACTCATTTGAGCATTAGGTTAACGTTATAAGTCGAATGAACTCTCCCAACATATATTATAGCTTCTTCCTAGGTTGTGGCACCAAATAATGTGCATACAGGCATACAGGAAGCGTAGTAGTACATAAAATCTAATCACAATCCATTTCCTCATAATCAGATATGTATTCGTTGCCATCATTAGCTTCGTCTTCGTTGGTATCATTGACTGTAGTAGTTGGCCCGCCCTGCTTCTCATAACAGTCGAGGGTGGCACAGATCTCGGCTAATTTGTGGGTGGCGATTCGATACCTTCGACTTCAAGCGATCCAAGAAATCAAGAACTGAGGATATATGGCACCGCCTTCATCGTGGAACGGTGGCAAGACGCGTTCTGTCACATATGGTCACGCATTTTTGGCTGAGGGTAGCGTGACAAGCGAACTGTAATTGCTCCCTTCGAATAAAATCACTTGAGTTATAGACGAAAAATCCTTCTAACAGCAATTCAAAGATTTTCATCGTGCGACATTTCAATTTTATTCACGGTAGCACCTTGAATACCGCGATTACAGCGAAAATGAGCATAATTGCTACATTTTAACACGGCTACTCAATCAAACAAAAATCCGCTCAATGAATCGATTCATTTTGTAATTTAAAGGGTAGTTCTCTGCGAAGACTAAGGAATCTATCGAGCGTAGCAATTGTAGTTCGACTGTGTCAAGGTGGCAGGGAGTAATTGACCGTGTTCTCGGCGAAGTCGACCTTTGCAATGGGTCGTGAGAACCTTTGCCCTTTTGGGAACGTGCCGCAGCTGCCGTAGGAAAACGACCAGAATCATCGATCAATTCAGGCCGTTTTCACTGGGCATCAAGATTCATTCTGTTGGATGCTGGGTGGTGCGTGACATTCTTTTCCTCTTTACCGTCATCATCAACACGAGCACTTCTGCTCTTTCGCATTTCGCTGTCACCTCCCCCGCTATTCCAAATGGACACTGTCTTGAATTTCTGGCTGGCAGTGCGTCTCCCAGCTTTGACCTTTTCCCTCTGGGCGGTGACGAACACATTCCAGGTTTCTTTTAAATGGCACGTTACCCTCTTGAATTGACCCTGGATCAACGTTGTGTATCCGGGAACGCACGGTAGCCGAGACGATATGGGACGCGCGCAAAGGCCAGTTCTGTAGCTTCTGCACGAACTTCTCTCCACGAGACGAGGGAGCGACAGAGCCGGTCAGGAGCCGTTGGCAAGGATCGTCGTCTCTGTTGTATCTGACAGGCGCTCGTAGGGTGCTAGGATAGTTGTTGGTGCATTTGGTGAGGACGCATTCCTGACTAACTCTGGTCAAGTTGGTTTGAACGGGCGCGATGACCAGTGTCTTTCTCGCCGCTTGCAACGATATTGAAGACACGCTGCGAACCTGGACTCAATGCTAACGTCATCCTCCAACGCGACAATGCCAACACCGACAAAGACGAAGAACAGTACATTTCTCAAATCGCGACGCGTATGGCATATCTCCCGGGCAGAACGCCCAAATCAGCGACCAGGACCCAATCGCCAGGTCTATCGTCCCGTATATGTAGAGCGGGGCAGCCCGAGATCGTTGGATATCATAAGGAGCATTTGGTGAGGTCCCATTTTCTGCAGCTTTTTTATGTCACTCACTTGGATTCAGGCAACGCGACTACGAAACGATATCGAAGACGCGCTATGGCGTAGAACGCAATTCCAGTGTCGTGATTCCACGCACCGAGTAGCATCCTCTGGAATCGCCTTCGAGTACGTCCGGCTTAGGTTCCTATCGCCTTGACGGCTTCGAGAGGCCCACCATCAACGCATAGAAGCTCATATGCCTCCCTATCTACGCCTAAGCGCGCCATCTACACAAGCTCGTTTGGTCGTTCCTAAACTCCTTCACGAAGCGGACGAAGACCCTACGTGCGTCCATAACGCGTTCATAACGGCGTGTACCGCGCTATCCTTAAGCGAAAACAGAGGAGAGTTTTATATGTCCAGGGAACATATCGATGCTCGGTCTCGCAGGTATCGGTGGCGCTAGCATTTTCAGCATCGTATACGCAAAGGTTTTTCTGTTTGCTTGTTACACCCGTGACCCTGGCATTGACTTTCCCATTAGGGTACTCAACGCCGATTTATCCCAGCGGTGCCTAAACGCACTTACCTGTCGCACCGCCTAACATAGACGTACGCTTGCACCGTAATGCTGTCTATACAGCTTTCAAGTCTCTCTACCTTTGCGTTCATCATGCCCATCTTCTTTCGCAACCGAGGAGCTTCCTTTAATCGTCGAACGCGCGCAAGCGCTCCCAGTATTCAAGGATTTCCTCCCACTGTATCTATTGTGACTGTCCGCACTGTCGGCGTGAATCAAAACGCTCTGACCTTGCCCTCGTCTATGGTGCATGACCACCGCGACGGTCCCGCACACGTTGAGGCATCCGATAGGGCCATGACGGCTGCTAGCACCGTGGCTACCGTTACAAAGGACGTAGGGGAAGCACTTAATGGTGTCCCGATTATTAAAGCTGTAGCCGGGCTCGTCGTTACTGTTGTTAAGATTGCCGACGTGAGTGCTTTCTTCTCAACTTTTTATCTGTCTGATTGCGGTGCTGGTAGGAATGTCAAGTATGCAAGGACGCGGCCAAGAGCCTGTCCAATCGTCTAGAGAAGACAACCGCCGATATCATTCGCCTGGTCGAAGAGATTGCTCCTCAAAGCGAGCGTATGGACCGCGCCAGGCGCAATAGAATTCTACAAGCGCTTGCAGAGTACTTTCGGTACGCGCACATTCTGAAGAAGATAACTTCATAGTTTGCTCATGTATCCTTTTTACAGACTTGTTCAGAGCATTGAACAGCATCTCGTTGCGCTGAAGCGGTACACCAAGTGGAATCGCGTACTTTTACGGAGGACGGCATTGTTGGGACAATTTGCACAGTATGAACGCGAGTTAGACCTAGCGGCGCAGAATTTCCAGGTGAGTTTTGCGCCTGTCCTTGCGTTCTGGAGTCCTCATTGGCCGCTGTAGCGCGACTTGCTGTGTGGCATCGCCACGGACGTAGCTGTCATTCATCAGTCAACTAAACAGCCGGGTTCAGTAAATGCGGGGATGTGTTTTTTTTTTTAGCTCAGAACGATGCAGGGTGGTCCTAGAGTATGTACTACACCGCCTCTAATCATACAAAACGCAGCACGGCAAGCTGATTGACAGTCTTTTTGCTGTCTCTTTTCAAGCTCCGGCACTGCACTTCTCCATGCTCTTCTACTTGTTGTGTAGTTATGATATCACCAGCCGCGTTCGCTTCTTGCCTTGGTATCGATGTGAAGATCTCCCGTGTATATCGGTCTTTATTATACAACGAATGGATGAGTTCGACAAGGTCATGTATCAAGGCATATTGCGAGCGAGGGGCTCCGTACTAGGCGCGTACGTTTGAACATGACAGTGTATTTGTTGGGTGGCGCCACAACGCTCATTGGCATGTGGCGTTCCCCTGGCAGTCCGTCGGATCCGGTAGTCGACATGGCACCGACGGGGGCGGCCCACACTGTCAGTGCAATGATACAGGATCTTTAACGCGCCAGAAAAGCGCGCAAGGCGCTCGACACTGTCTAGGACCGCGTTGTCAGCGAGAGCGGGCTGGCCGGCGGCCTGGAGGCTGTGAAATCAGGTGGAACGGGTGATGACGTGAAGACGGTCGTTCTCGGGTCCTCGGCGAGGGGACCGTGTTCGGCAGCAGCACCGGAGTCTCGGCCTTTTGGAGCGCCGCGGGCGCCCTTAAGTCCGCCCTTTTACACGTCACACTTCGTTTCCGCCCCTTGCTTACCGCCCACCATGACCAGCAACGCCCAGCTCGCTGCTCTTCTCAGCGAGAGTTACAAGGAAATAGAGGAATTGCGACGACGCACGTGTCCCGCCCAGGACGAGCTGCGCGCCTGTCTCACCGCCCTCGATGACATCCGCGGTCGCCTCGTCAAGCTGCTCGGCGATGACGACCACCACCATACCCACACCCACCCGCCGACGCTCAAGAGACCAGTAAGCACGTCATCTGCACCGTCGGGATCCGCTCTGACCGTCGTCCAGCGCACCAATTCTGATGATTCCCGCTCAGAAACGAGCCCGCCTGCCGCCAAGAAACCTATGATCACCATCCCTCGCGCCAACACCATTCCTGCTGTCCCCGTCCCCGGCAAGACGTATCCCTCCCAAAACGAGCTCGGCCAGCGCATATGCCGCACCTGCGGTCAGCCTGGGCGCTACAAGGAGGGCAAGTGCGTCGAGAAGTGGGGCCCCGGCCCGCTTGGCCCCGGTACTGTATGCGACAGGTATGCGCGCTTCGCGCCTTTCATATCTAGCTATCATTAACCCGCCGTCGGTAGATGTCGCAAGAAAATCAAGCGCGTTGAGCGCCGCGCTACGGTCAAACCGGTTGTGCCGCAATTAGCGCGTAATAATCTTCCTCAGGCCTTGCTTTCTCCGTTGCAGTCGCGCGCTAGTACACCGACGTACTCGCCTGAGCCCCTGGAGGATCTGCTGCTCAAGGTGCAGGAGCCGAAAGAAGAGAAGGACGAGCTGATGAGTGATCATGATCTCGACGATGTGAAGGAGGAGATTGTTGACGATTTACTTGATGCTGTTGAGGCGTCAGAGGGTCGTTGATCGTACCGCATATTTTGTCTGGGAGTTTGATTTCTTTCTGGTTTCTTGGACATTTAGAATTGTATTGTTCTTTGTACGCTGGCGCATGTATTCTACTGTAATGTTATCATCGACCTCACTTATCTGATACCTATTATTGCGAAGGAAGACAGCACGTTTATCAAGGGTTTTCCCAATTGCTAGGCGTCCTTGACACGTTGGACTCTTCTGCCAAACGCTCAACTTTCGACGAGCACCAGTTGGGAAGTGCTTTCTGATATACAGCTCAGTCAAGAAATCTCCGTAGCGTAGACGGAAACGCGATTGATAGTACTTACGGGTGTCAGCACAATTGGTGAGTGATCTGATCATTCCTGTTGGTAGCGCTTCCAAGCTTTGTGGTGTCGATGTATAGCAATCTTTACGGGGCCGCATTTCTGAGTCTGTGATCTACTTGAAGGTATCGAGAGGAACTACACCGGCGAAATGAGTTGCTAAAGTACTTAGTAGCGACAATCACGCGGAAGTGGCGCACATGTACGCCTATGTCCCTCCTTACGCATGACCCCTTAGCTCAGTGGTAGAGTGTGTGATTCCAGTTCGCTGATTAACTTGGCTTAGTCAGTCACATCCACAAAGTCATCCGTTCAAGTCGGGTAGGGGTCAGCTTTTGCCTATCTTCAGCGTTTTTTGTATCAGGAATCAGGATTTAGTAGCAGGGATAAGAGCGGAAGTTTGGAGAGTGCGCCACACTTGTAGGCGATCACCGATCAAGGTCGATCGGTACCCTGGTCTTCCTAGCCATCCCACGAACCATCACGTTAATGGTGGGGACCTATCACTACATGGCTCAAGTTTCATTAAACTATCTACAGGTTGATTATGTAGCAATCAGTCATGTCCAGGTTCGTGGCTTCTTCTTAAAAACCTCCATGAAACTCTCAAAGGTGACATGCCCACCCATTGTCTCATAATCTTTCCCCTTCCTCAATGCCTTAAAACCCTTTACGAACAGAAGCCTCAAAGGGGTAAGCCAACCCCACAATGGTTGATACTCAGCCGAAATCAGGTATAGAGTCTCCTTGCAAGCCTCCTTATCTGTCCAAAACCTGAGCTTCGCCTCCCTCGAGATGCTGCCGCTATCTGGGCCATCCTGGGCCCACCCCATCCACGGCCCGAGCGCGCTGGGGGTCTTTCGGTGGTTCTTGGCTTTCATGTCGAACATGATGCCGGCCAGAAGGATGACGTAGAAAAAGGACTCGAGGTCGTGTCGGTAGATGTGCGGCGGGGGCGGGCTCTGCAGGCGGTCGATGGCCATGAATGGTGTGGTGCCCGTGTGCAGGTCGTTTGGTGTGCCGGGGATGGATAGGTCCAGGGCGATGTCAAAGTCCATGAGGACGCCGTTGACTCCGTCGTCGCATCGTTGGAACATAAGGTTGTTGGTGCTGATGTCGCGATGCAGGACGCCCGCCTTGTCGTAGGCTTCGTGATGGCCTGGTAGAGACTGGTAAGTAGTAGTCTTTTGAATTACAAGTGATTGAACTCGCATTCAAAGACGTCAATGAAGACGTCGGTAAACTCCTTTACGGACTCGACTTCCCAGAGCGCTTGATAGCGCTGAGTTACCATGACGGAGAGATCACGTATTTGCATCCGTCGGATATCCTCCTTCGTCATGAGGAACTGCCACCGCGGTAGCCTACAGCCGGCGTTGAACAACCCAAAATAGTGGACATCCGGTAAATGCGCCTTCAGCTTTGGCGAGTGCTTCAATATCTTGTCGATATAATGCGTCTCCGGCATCATATACTTGTCGCGCATCATCCACGCGAACTTCACGACCAGGTTCCCTTCCAGTGCGACGACGTGAGTCCTACGACCCTCCATCTCCTCCGAATCGAAGAGGGGAGCTGAACCGAGGGTCTTGTAGTTAAAAGAATCCGTACGATCCGTCTTCTTGTCGTATCGCGTGAAAGTGAATTCGCTCCCCTCAAGACGCGTCGCGGGTACGCTGACGTCCATCCCGCCTGGATGCTGGAACTCGTTGAAGCCCGCCTGTGTAGGTGTCATCCTGTTCAGCGCGAACAGAAGGAGCATCAGCTCCCGCTTGTGGCGGAGGAGATGAAATCCGGCGCTATGCATAGCGCCCGTGCAGTCAAAGTACCAGAGGGTAACTTCGTAATTCTCGACAAAGAGACCAATTGTGAAGAACCGGTACGTTTTGAGGGACATCGACCTGATGCGGTGCACGAGGCGGCTTTCTCGGTTGCGAATGGCGGATGGGAGGAGGTCGTTAGTGTAGTCGTAGTCGTATGCGGCAGTTTCCCGCATAGGGCGAGCGTGGATGGCTGGAGTATCGGCGAACATGGATTTGGGTCGAGGGGGGATGTACTGGGCGATAGACCAGGCGGTCTGCGCGTCCATCCTGATGCGCTTCATTGGACGCCGGAAGCAGCCCAAGTCAAAGTCCCACTCCATCCGCCTCTTTCCCATGAACATGCGCTTCTTGTACGACCACTGCGGGACATCTGGACGCGCCGACCGAATCTTTTCCTTCATAGCTCCCTCTTCCTCTTTGTGTCTGGTGTAGGGACCACGATGACGAGTCGCCACGGCCTTTTCATCCCAAGGACGATTTAGGCGCATGTCCATGGGAAAGACGACATTTCCATAGGGAACACATTTCTCTGAACGATGCGGGAGCGTCTTCCAGTCCCTTTTCGATATAAACGCAATCACCTTTTCGGTCTGCCAAACGCGCACACCGGATTGAGCGGGAGCGCGCCCCAGATCGCCAGGTAACTTGGCGGCGTCGAGGCGCTCGAAAAAGTCGTTGCAGAGCCTCTGGAAGGGCTCATGGAGACTGGCGTGGGTGGTTCCCGGGGTACTGATGGCGAGCTCGTAGTCGGTGAGGGCACTACCATCAAACGTCCAATTGTTGGCAGCTATGAAGGAGTCGAAGTGGTGGATCTGGGCGTCTGTGAGGCCGGTAATGGCTTTGATCCAGGCGGTGATACTGAAGCAAGAAAAGACACGGTTTTCGAAGCGTTGAGCGTAATATTGCCCACTTTGGGTTGGCTCTGAAATGGGTACTGAGGCTATGATTCCAATAAATTTTGGTTTCTGGATGTGATAGTCGTGATTGCTTACCTTCAGGCATCGCAGCGTTCATTTCGACAAAGGTTATGAGAGTGAGAAGTAACTTGGCGGATGGGGACGACCTTGCTTATAAGAGATATTTGATCATGTGACCGACCTTCATTGTTCCCCAAAACAACTCAGCGCTTGAACCATTGTGTCAATTGGTCATTCAGTCCACATCGCATATAGATTTTCCATTTTCAATACATGACAAATAGCTCCGGCGTGTATTCTGGAATTAGTGGGCGAATCTAAAGTCCAGACGCCTGTTCCCAACATCGGTCGTCGTTTCAAAATAGTTCTTTTTCTCCTAAGAGGTAGTCAGTATAAGACGAGAATTGAAGAATAACAAAGAAGCATACTTCTACGGTCATTGCGTTCCAAATCTTGTCGCGTTGTTTGTTGCGCCATACATAGTACACCTTCGTCATGGGATACATGATCGCCACGTTGAAGCATGTAATAGCAATCAGGATACGATTTCCCCGACGATCTGTGAATGGAATGGTCAGTTGGATGCACGGGGGCCAACAAATGGTCGAGCATACATTCGGGAGCATCATTGGCGCGATAGATCTGAAAACCGATGATACTAGAAGCCTGTACGAACCTAGAGAAGTTGTCAGCTTGGGCTCGCAAGTATTTAGTAGTGTCATGTACATGTTGTAGAGCGAGGCGTTGACTGTCCTGCTAGCAACGGCTCCAGAGTTGCGCGAACACCATGCGACCTATATCATGTTAAGAAAGTGTTAGAAACACGCCCTTGAGAAGTACTCACCTGGATCGGATGTGTATAGGGAAACGATAGCAGACCTGTCGACAGACCCTGCTTGCATGTAAGAAGCAAGTATCAAGGCATAAACGACGGAGCCTACAAAGTACACCCACTGATTGGGATTTGACGGCAAACAGTATATCGCCACCAGAAAAGGAAGAACCCAAAAGTCCTCCGCCATGGACACGAAGGAGCGGTCGTTCACCCGTTCGGATATCATAGTAATTCCGAACATCGTTATCATACTAGCGACCTGGTATGGAATGGCGAGCAAGTTTGTTTGGAAGGTGTTGAATCTGCTACACGTCAGAACGAGTATGATGAGACGCCAGGTGGTGCGTACCCGATGTGACGAAGAGACAAGGTCAGATAGGTCCCAGGCGGGTTCGTAGGGATACCGAACAGAAGACCGCTGTTGGCTATCAGGAGGAGCTTCACAAGTTATATGATGAACGTACATGATATACAATGGCCACAAGTCGTAATCGCAGATCGCAACCCAAATTCGCTTGAGAGTCAGCCCCTCACGATTGTGCATGTCGCCCTAGGATGCGTTAACGCTTTTGCGCAAGGAGAGACCACGAATCGAACACACCTTCGTAGGATCATCACGCAGGATTCGTGTAACGGCAATTGTCTCTTCCCGGTCAGTAAACCAACCCTTTGGTCTGAACCACGTCTTCGATTGAGTTGGCGAGGGCGGCATCCTGAAGAACGTCGTGATTCCAACACAAAGCGTTATCAGGCCCCTGTGATATCTTTCAGCATTTAAAGCGCGTTTCTTGACAGGTGCACATACTCGACAAGGAAAAGCCATCTGCACAAGAGTCAGCATCAGATCCAGCGGTGGTCACGGAGCCATGAAGAACGCACCTCCATCCAGCTTTGCCTTGAACACCGCGCATGTGCAGAACTCCGAAAGCAATGAAACTGGCAAGGATGCTGCAAACATTTGCAGACATCCAGAAAAGAGCTAAGCGGAATGGAAGCTCATGCTTCGTGTAGAAGTCTACGTGCAGAATCGTTTAGAAGTGGATCGTGTCATGGATTGCTACGACTTACACGACAGATATAGGATGAGGTCCGGAATAAAGCTATAACATCATGAGTACTTCAGCGTGGACACGGAGCGTTCGAACGCACCCTCCCTGGATAAACCTAAAGTAACATTCATAAGCAAGTGTGCGAAGAAGCAGAGAGGAGGAAGAACGCACCCAAGCAATGCACGACACAAAAAGAACGATGTTCTTCCGTTTAACCAAAACTGAGCCAACGTAACGATTGACCACAGAACCATCTGCGTCGGAATCCAGCGGTCTGGTCCTAGCTAAATTTCATTTGCCCTTAGCTGGAAGAATTCAACAAAAGACGAAGCTTACTCGTTTTGACACCAATTGAGAGGGAAGCTCGGCGCTCAGGAATGCAAGACGGAAGATAGAGTTTGCCCAGTTATAATCTAACATAACAAGCTCAGTCTAAGCGAGATGCGCTAAGGAATCCAGGAAGGTACTCACCGTCAGTGGTAAGTCCCAAGTCGGGGAGAAAGTTGTCCGTGTTCGCCTGGCTCAAATTGTTTCTATCCAAATTAAGGGCGGAGAAGCTGATGGCGGCCCAGAGCATGACTTTCCAATCAATCTTGCGGACGAGGGCCTAATGACATCCACTGTTAGAGAACGGTCGGTAATGCTTGGTAACAATAATGAAACGTACCCTCTCCTCTCGCACAGTCCACCGTGCAGTGGGATCGAAGCGATGGAGATTCTCGTACTCCTTCTTCGGCCAGTAGTGAGGCGCGAGGTTAGGATCGTCGTAAACCGAGCGCTTCGTAGCAGTGGAGTCCAAATCCTCCGCCGGACGCCTTCCTCTCTTGAAGACGTCCGTGAACCGGAACGACTCCTCCTTCCGCTCTTCCACTAGGTCATCATCAATAGGAGCTTTGGCTATCGACGAAGAAGACTGTGTCCGGGAAAGCGACGCCATGGTTCGGACGATACGAGATACGAAAAGAGTGCTGTTTTAAGGAATAACCGGGTAGTAAATGCACACCCCAGAGCACATCATATGTCGCCCGAGTTACATCTTATGATCATCTGGAGTATGGAAAAGGAACTGGGAGTGCTATCGTCATCAATTGCGCTGTCGAAGGCGAGTATGGCGCGACCAGGCCACTTACCTCCGCAAGGTACACTTACTATTAGACGGTGGGCACATATGGGAGCGTGGGTAAGCAGAGAGCGAGGAATCGCAGCAAAGAACGGATAAGGTTAATCTGTCCTCAAGCCTTGGCTAAAATTTCATGAAATGAGTACTAACCTTGTAGGAAATAACGCAATCGTACAAACCAGATACAGGCCATTTCAGCGTAGGGACTCGCGGTGTAAAGGAATGGAATCTGATTGGTCCATTCGAACTCGGTCTTGAGGAAACGCATGCACCCAATGGTATGGCATAAAAGCAAAAGCCACGGACCACGGTAACCAAGTTCAGACTCCGCTCACATGGCGTCCTTTCGACTTGAACGTTCAACTACCAAAACCATTGGTCGCTGAACTGCTTACGACGAACCTAGCACTGCTTTCAGTCCAAGCAAAAGGTAGCTGTGCCATTCAAGCTCACTGACATATCTTCTGTGTACTTTTGTCTTTGACCGGAACACGTCGTGAATTTGCTGGTTGCTGTTTAATGGGTTCCATTTTCTATCTCTTGGTAAGTGCTCTCACTCAAACATTGTATTAATTTATAAATCTCTCTATTAACAAGAGCATGTAGAGACGCGTATTCCCGATCCGCTTGACAATTGTCAATGACAGTTGGATTGCATACCAAATGGCAACCTGCAGGCCCTAGCCAAGGCGATGATTTGTTGTGGCACTTTCAAGCCTGAGCAGCATGACCGTTAATCTGTTTTATGTCGACGGAACTTTACCAGTGACATTGACGCTTGACATTGATTGTACCTTTCCATCCTGGGCCCTACTAGTCGGACAACGCGCCTACAACGTTTCTTTCCTCCCCTCCCCCACCATCATGATGCCCGATATCGTTCAATGCGATGCCTGTACGAAGGTGATCCCATCCGACAAACCCAGACTCCAGTGCCTAACCTGTCCAAACTACGACCTCTGCGCAAATTGCGCCCTGGGGGGCAAGTTCACTGGAGAGCACCGTTTATCTCATCAGACGCAGATCTACGTGGTCAGTGGAGGGAGAGGTGTATCGCCCGTGGTCTCGGACGATTTGTCGCTGGTTTTCGCGCCTCCGGGTCCTGTCACGGTCATTCCGGAATCGCGATCCGCGCGCCCTCCCCCAGTTCCGAGCCGGCGGTCTGTTACATCTCCGCCACCATTACCTCCAAGGCGCGTCAGCGCTGCAAGTGACCAACATGGTCGACAAGCTTCTACGTCACCTACTTTACCCACAAGCGCACCCACTGCAAATGCACCCACATCTCCAGCGCCGGTACCGCGTCGAACTTCTCTGACATGGAGCGCCTTGTTTGATGGGAACATGGATGTCACAGCAATGGGTGGAATGCTCCTCTCAGCAGTGTTCACCCACCTCGATACCTCACGTTCCGGATACCTCTCCCCGGAAGCATATTCCGGTTTCTTGGATGACCAAGGATATCAGCTCCACGAGAACGTCTGTAAGCGCTAACATTATGATCTTCCGAACAAACACGTTGAACTGACGGACTCTCCACAGGGAAAGCGAACCTAATCCAAGACCCAGTCTACGGCCAATCAAAGGAGAACGTCGCTGACAAAGCGCTGAAGAACGCATACGACCTGTTCTCCATTGAGCATGTTCTCAATGACAGGTTTAACCCGCCTGGCTCGACACAGCCCTCCATGTCATCCCAGCTCTTCTCGCTTTTCGCTCCAGGTCTGAACGTGCCAAACGCCGGGACTACTGCCGCCCCATCGAAGATGCCCCTCCTCACATTAAAAGGATTCATCGATATCACAGCAGTGGAACTGCTCTCGGATCCCTCAAAGGGATGGGGGAATCTCCAGAGGGCGTTGAAGAGGTACCGCCTGTCCCGGTTCGAAGGATGGGGCGATCTCCCGCGGCATGTTCTTCCTGAATATCCCGACACGAGGATGTTGCAGAGGGTCCAGAAAGTGTCGGAGTTTGCAAAGGCCCGAGATGAGCAGCTCCTTGCTTCGTCGATGGCAGAGATGAAGCTACGAAAGCAGGGAAGGCAGAATGCGCTTGATTTACTGGATGACCGTCGATACTACTATTGAGTGATACATATATTGTCGATACAACATAGACAGAGATTATACAGTTAATGTCGATATCACTTACAAACATCGAAATAGCGATGCTACATACTATACAGACAACGCACGATGAAATTTTGTATGTAACGCCAATACTTGCCGGACAATATGTCCAAGTGGTGGCGTGAATATTCCAGGTGTATTGGAAACGGATGTTCTGTCCAAGTCCTACGTTTTGCTTGGAAGACGGCGGACCTAACGAGGCCTATTACAATGCGTGCCGCATTCTCTCGTCGTTTCCTTGCCCACACCACCACCATCCGTCACCCAACTGACCCCAAGTTGAAAAGGAATGAACTTCTAGAAATCCCCCTCCACAATCGATAGTATCCCCTATCGTAAGGAACGAACGGTGAAAGGAGATTGTAGATGTTGACTGCTGAAAGTCTCATCCTGTACTTGTCTTATAAGTATTTAGTACTGCAAGCCTGAGACTTTCCCTCAGCGCTATGTCCATTGAACCCACTACTATTGAATCATATAAATAATGTACCTTACGAACAATTACCAGAAGCGTTCGCGTATCCTGACGCTTGAATCGTTCCTGCTGCACGTCCTGCCGCTGAGGTGAACCATCCTCCCGCTTCCATTCGTTCATCCATCCCCGCCTGACAACCTTTCGCACGTACAGTGGCTCTCCTCCTCCGATTACATCCGCTGGGGATTGGTCTGTCCCCTTGCCGTCAAAGAACCGAGAGGCTTATTGATAGCATCGACCAGCGTATGATTATAATCATTCGCCGCATGCCACATCGCAAAGCCCGCCAACTTCTGGTTCTTGATAAAGTTTCCCTTCGCCTCCATCGCCACATTGTCGTCGTACGACACTATCACGTCGTTGTTAAAGTCGTACACATAAGGCTGAAACCAGACTTGTTAGTCAACAAGTCATCATCCATCCAGATGGCGAGAGTACTTACCGTCTGAGAACACTCATCAAAAATGTAGGAGAGATTCTGGTTGAAAGGCACATTGCCGTTATCCTGGAGATATCCCGCTGTGACCATCGCCTTGAAAGAAATGAGGCCGTTCTGTACATCCAGTGGGGATCGCGACATCGTGTTCCCGCACTGGTCCGCCGGGGGGTTATACCGGAACTCCAAGCGCGGAATACCCCGTGGGACACCGAACGACCCAAATTGCGGGAAGCCGGGGTAATGCATCGTCGCATTGAAGTCAAAGTCCTCAAACGTCGAATTGGCGGGCCTGAAGCTCGTGCTGTTACCAGTGAGAGGGTCTTCATAATGCAAGCCACTATAAGCCCGCCCAAAAGCGGCAACACCAACGACGAGCTGAGCCGCCATAAAGTAGTAGTAAGTAAAAGGAACGCTACCAGGAAAATGGAGATCACTCGCCTTTTCGGGTGCCATCCCCGCGTTCTGCCAGTTCTGTACCGCAACGTTCATTGAACGAGGTTCCACAGGCATAATACCAGCATTTGACGCTGCATCTTTGAGATGAGTACAGCTCTTAGTCTCGGGATCGTAAATCAGAGGCGCGTTGGGCCCAACCTGACCGTTGGACCGTGGGCCAAAGATGCCATATGCCATGATCGCTATAATAACACAGGTTAAGCCCAGCGGTGATCTTCAGTAATTCACATACCAGTGTGGTTCAACACATCAGCAAAAGGGACTAGATTCATCCCCCTTCCAGAACTATCTTTGAATGGCGTCAGCCCTACAGCAGCCGACAAATACAGCCCTGTCCTCTTCTGTCGCAATAATTTCAACACCGACAAGAAATTTTCGCTGTCGGAATTTGTATTATTATAATTCGCGCTGCAGGTCGGCCAGTCCTCGCCATCGTCATCGTCGTTCGGATCCTCCCACGCGAAATCGATGCCGCTCAAATTGTATCTGTCGACAACCTGAAGCAAGCTGTCCGCGAATGCTCCTTGGGTAGAATTATCGAGGAGCGAGGATGAATTGAAGAAGCCGTCGTAGACCCCGAATGAAAGGAGGGCGGTTTTGTTCTGAAGGTGCGAAGCCATGAGATTAATGTCCTCGATAGTAGAACTGCGCTACTCACGCTGCTTTTAACTGAACCAACAAAGTCTTTGAGGAACGTATCCCCAACATCCGACCCGTTCTCAGCATGTCCGTTTATTCTGATGTTGGTGGCGTTATTGGGGTCTGCGAAGCTGCCATCACGCTGTAAGTCCTCGAACGTAGTACGGTCTACAGCGCAAGATGACACTCACGCAAAGGCATACGCGGCGATCGTATACTTATCCCATGACACGTTTTGGAACGGAACTGAATCAACGACGTACGCCAGACGAATGTATTGTCCGTCTGCAGCTTCACGGGCGATAGGAATATACGCTGCCAGAGCATGGGGAAAGAATGAGAGGATGCTCAAGCCGAAACAGAGCAAAAGTGGGTTCATGATAAGAGTGTTGGGGAGAAAAGGAAGCAAGGCGCAAGCGGGGTCCTTATGTAGACACGAGAACAATGAATTTGATGCATTCCATACCTCTCTCAATTCCGCATTCCGCTTAATATGAAGGAGGATATGTGGTATGGTATTCACCCGGAAATGTAAACAATCCTACGACGCAAGGTAAGCCTCTTCAATCCTCCAGCAGAAAATAAAAAACAACAACAACCTTGGAGGCAACACTCGGCAAACTACAACGGAAGTGCATGTCCCCGCTACTGGCAGAGAAGTAGGCTCGAAGTGTACGCCGCAGACCCCGATACACAATCATATGGCAGTATCCACAAAAAAGGCAGTACTGTGCAGAATGATGAGGAGCTTGAACATTCCATATCCACTTCTAACTAGTGACCATGACAAATGGACCAATACGACGAAAAGCGCTATTATGGATGGCCCGAGGCTCGTCAGCATGTAAGCCGCTATCCGCAGGCGGGTTTCTTTTGAATGCTAGTGATTGGTAAAAAGTCTGGGGTTATCATTCATGTTTTGAGGCCTATGTCCTGGACAGCAAGTATCGGCGTAAGCATCTTCCTGGAGAGTATGAAATTCGCGACAGTGGGAATTAATGCGACCAGGCGATTGAGAAAAGCATTGTGTTGAAACGACCGTGATCCTGATGGTGGCGGATGGAAGGGAAATACCGTGGGAACTACTTCTAAGCCTCTCTTTCTCTCCAAATTGTCAAAATTCAACACGCTGTATTCTATTCACCTTCACGCGCATCTGTGCTACCACTCGCGTCGTTAACTCATTCTACCATTATCACAGTGATAAGTATTCTCTCCAGCTCCCGCCCTTATTCAAAACATCATTCTCATGCCGACATCAACCACATAAACCCCCCTCCCCACCTACGACGTCGAAAAAGGCTCACCAACAGCCCCCGCCAACAACCCCCGATAATCATTCGCCGCATGCCACATCGCAAAGCCCGCCAACTCCTTCTCAACAATCCACCTCCCCTTCTCTCCAAACGACCGCGGATCATCATACGAAATGAGTATACCCTTCTCCTTATCCTCCAAAAACGGCTATGTACAACAGCGTCAGCGCTCGGTGTAAATAAACCACACAGAGAGAGGAAAAGGGACACTCACAGTCTGGGTACAATTATCATACACATAACCCACACTCGCATTATCCGCTGCCAACCCATCACTGTCTAGATACCCCACATCAATCAGCCCCTCGAACGTGAACACCCCGCTATGAGTGGGGGGTGCGCCACACGCATCGGGCGGTCCCTCGCCGTCCTGAATATCCTGATATCCCTGTGGAATGGAACCGAACCGTGGGTAGCTCATTACATTCTTGGATGTATCGTCCACCTCCAAAGAACCCTGGAGGCTCCCGAAGGAGCGCCCGTACGCTGCGACGCCCAGGACGATCTGCGGTGCGCGAGTAAGTATGTTGCGCAGGACGATGGAGAGACTGGGTACTACGGTACCTTATTGGCAGGCATCTTAGCCTTCGTCCAGTTGCCAATGGCATCCTCCGCTGTCACAATATACCCTGAAGGAATTGCGCTCTTCAGACATTCGTGCCCCGTCAAAGGCGCGTTGGGACCAGTCTGGTTCTTGGACCAGGAGCCGAAGACGTCGTATGCCATGATTGCTATACCACACATTAGAATTAGGAATGTAGACATGTCCACAGAACTTTGCACATACCAACATGATCCAGAACCTCGGCAAAATCGCTCACGTCCGCCCGCTGATTGCCCTGCTCATCTTTAAACAGCTCCATCCCCACCGCAGCTGAAAGCCCCACGTTCGCCTTATCGTCGCTGTTTAGCGCCTTCCTCAGCTCTTTGAGCAGTGCGGCATAGTTGTCGGTGTCGCTAGCATCGAATTTATTACACGGAAGCCCCGGCCCATTGGGAAACTCCCAATCAAAGTCGATCCCATCCAAGCCGTAGTCCGTCACCAGCTTGACGATCGTCTCAACAAATATAGTCCGATTCTGCGCAGTAGCACAGTGGGGCGAGAAATAAAGGGACCTCTGAGACCCGCCCAAGGACAGAAAAGCCTTTACGTTCTGCAAGAAGGATGAAGACTAGCCGAAGTTGTATAAGATGGCACGTACATTTTCTTTGGCAGTCTTGACGAAGGAGTGAAGGGTTGCGTTGTTTACCGTGATGTTCGTAGGATCGGGGGTGGTGACGCTGTCGGAAATCGTTAACGAAATTAACAACGCCGATACTTAAGAGGATGTGCATACCCAAAGGCATACGTCAACATCGTGTAGCTCTCCCATGTCACGTTGTCCAAGGGAACCCAATCGGCTACCCAGGCAGCCCGGATGGACGGCTTGGACGCTGCGGCGGACGACGATGGCGGTGTGGCAGTGGTAGTGTTGGTCTTGGACGACGTACATGTACTATTCGTCCCAGCCGTAGTACCTTGACGCCTCCCCAACGTCTTGTGTCTGGTGCGAGCGATGTCGGAAGCACTGTTATCGTAGTCTGCTGCCAAAGCAGAGGAGACATAAAGGAAAAAGCTAAAGAAAAGAATAAAATGGTTCATGATGTTTTGTAGAGGGGAATTTATCCACAGGCCATACTATATATGGGACCAAGAACAATGAGGTGATGCATTGCATATGTCGCTGCATTTGGTATGGTGTTCACAGCATGAGTAGATCAAAACTATAAAATGATAAGCCTCGGAAGAATGTAAATGGACAGACACGCACAACTATGTAAGTAGCACAGCCGCGATAATTGACCAGAGTCGACGCGAAAGTGCGGAGCTTCTGATTTCTGTAAATGGTAAGGCCGCTGATCAAGGCCCGAGAGTCTTTCATTCGTCCATCCTGTGATGTACTCTAGAACGTCGGGAACGAGACTAGCGATTCCGCGCTTCTTATGAGGGCAACCTGCGTCCCGGCTTCATGGAATGCTGACCCGCCCAAGGAGCTTGCCTGCGGCGCGGATTGTCAGGCGGCCGGCAGTCAAATTAGCGAATGCGATGTTGGTAGGATTGGCGGTGGTCACACTATAAAAAATTAGTTAACTAATGTCAAGGTCAATAAGAAGATACGCCTACCCAACCGCATACGTTGATATCGTAGAATTAAATTGCCCACGACTGAATCGGCTACCCAGACAATGGGCGACTTGAACGACGTTGCTTTGACGCTTCGGTAACGTCAAGTGTTTGGCGGAAGATAATAGAAAAAGCTGTTCCTCCTACTCCAGCAGAGGACACGAAGAGAAGACAGCGGTTCATCAGGGCTGCGTTGAGAAAGAGACCGCTCATGGATAGTATGGATGAGAGCGTGGACAATAAATGAGGTCGCGCTTGTGGAGTGCATTAAACGCCGGTTTCCAAACGGTTGTCAAAATGGCTGGCCGAACTGTGCTGAACACGTCAACATGGGAGGAGTTTGGCGGTGAATAAACGCACTGCAGCAGCAATCCAACGACGCAAAGTAAACCTCTTGCTCGTATGTAGTAGAAATCAAGTCGTATGCGTGGAAGGGCGGGCGGTACGCCGCTGACCCTGACACCTGCGAAGAATGATGAGCGACTTCCAGGATGAAATAGACGGGAGCATACATCTCATATGTCCCCAATAACTGTTTCCTTTTACGCTTCCAACAGTCGCCCAATATAAATGAACTAGTATAGTAAGCCCGTTCGACGAAAAGCGCCACGATCGCTCCAAGCCGTAACGCTCTTGTTGGACACTAACAGACCAATCCACACGAGCGTTCTTTCCGATCGTTGGTGGAAGAAGACGTATATGTTGAGCCTATCATGATGCTTCATCTCCCACCGCTCGTGTGTAGGCTTCCTGAGTTCTCAGCTGCGAGCATCGGTGTTGAAGCGCTGTCATCCAGAACGCGAGGATGAAGCTAAAGAAAGGAAAAAGGCGGCTCCGATGAGAAAAGGGCTGCCAACGCATACGTACACAAGGTATAGTATCCACAGCATCAGGAAATCAATACTAGTACTACAAGATGATAAACCTCGGAAGCATGTAAATGGGCAGACACGTACACTTGACATATGGGCGATTTGAACACATGCCTGTTCGAGCATTTGATGTCCTGAACTGGCGTGCGCGTAAGCAGCAACATCCACGAGGATTGACTCGAAAGTCCGGCGCTTCTGATTTCCGTAGGTGGTAAGCCCACCCAACGGTTCGTCGCTCTAAACAGATGAATTCAGTTCGCAGTGACATCCAGGCCGATGAGAAGACCCACTAGAAGACCTAGTCGAAGCATCGAGACCAGAGTTCGTAGATGTCGAGGAAACTGGTATCAAGTTGGACTTGGGGCATCACCAAGTAGGGTTCCTTGACGCGTCGCTAGCATGATAATCTGCGATACCGCACTTGCTATGAGGGATCTTGCGTCCCATCATCGTGGAATAGTGCCCCGCCCAAGGAGTTTGCCTGTGGCCTGTAGCAGGAGACCGGAAGTCGGATTAGCGAATGCGATATTTATAGGACTGGGGTGGTTGGTCACACTATCAGAATTAATGTCAAGGTCAACGAGAAGATACTCACTGTACCCAAAGGCATATGCGTAACTGGTCTGTCGGATGGGATCGAGTCCGCTACCCAGGCAGCCCTTGCGGGCGACTTCGACGAAGACGTCGACGTAGCCAGCAGTCGTCATGTTGTGAGGCTTTCGTAACATCTTGTGTCTGGCGGAAGATATTAGATCGAGTGCCAAGGCTGTCCTCGTACTCCAGAGCACAGAAGACGAAGAGGATAATGCCGTGGAAAAGAATGATACATCTCGTATATCACGACAGGTACGGTGTTGACAACATGAGAACAATACTACGAAATGTTATTAGCCTTCGAAGGATGTAAATGGACAGAGACGTACATTTAACGTTAACGTCTTCTTCCAGTACTGCACGCGACGAAGGAACAGCGCCGCCGCCGACGGTCGCGCATTAAACATAGGATTCCGAACGGTTGACAAAACGGTCGACCGAGCTATGGTAAATACGTCAACTCGGGCGGACTTTGATGGCGAATAAACGCACTGCGGCAAGAACCCTACGACGCAAAGTAGTCCTCCTGCTCGTAGCAGAAATATAAAGACCAAAGTCCTATGCGTGGAGGGGCGCGCGCGTAAACCATCGCCAAACCACGGTAGATCAACGAGCGACTTCAACGTAAGTTGCACCGCTGACCCCGATACTTGATGTGCGTTGCCCCAAGAAAGCAGTACTGTACTGCGAAGAATGATGAGCGGCGTCCGGGATGAAAGAGAGAGAGGAGCATACATCTCATACCCAACAATTATGTCCCTTTATGCTTCAAAATGATTTCCAACAGGTGGACCGGTAGTAAGCCGTACGCCCAAAAGTGCCATGTTCGCTCCAAGCCGGAACGCTCTTACCAGACGCAACAGGTCAATCCGCAAGAGCGTTCTTTTCGAAAAGTTGGTAGAAGACCGGAGAGTTATCGTATATCTTGGAGTCTATAATGCATTACGCATTAAGGTTCATCTCCCACCGCTCGGCGGGTATAGGCATTTTCTGGACAGCGTGGAAATCGCAGCTGCGAGCATTGGTGTTTGGAGTGCTATTTACCGGAGCGAAGGAGAAGACGAGGATGAAAATAAAGAACAAGGCCGTTCATGATGACTGCTTCGAGAAGGACCGCTTATAAATAATCCATGAGACCGTGAGATGGTGCATTGCGTATACGGCTTATGACAGGTACAAGATATGGTATTCACAGCATAAGGAAATCAATACTGAAAAGTCATAAGCCCCAGAAGAATGGAAATGGGCAGAAACGTACATTTAACATCAGCGCCTTCCTCTAGTAAGTCCTATTCTCGCAGCCAGCTGCCGAGCATGAATGAGTTGGAGCCTTCGCGAGCGGGCAAAGACAATGAAAAGCGAGACGACGGCAAAGAATAGGTTGCACGCGACAAATTCGTAAAAGTCTGCGCGTTCTTGACCGACGATGCGACCGCATGAACCCCAGGCGAGGTGCTTGCCAGCATCACTTGCTGTCGGAGGAGCAGCTTCGGCGGTCGCGTTTGTGCAGTGCATTAAACGCCGGTTTCCGAATGGTTGGCAAAATGGTTGACCGAGCTGCGGATACGTGAATATGGGTGGGTTTGGGCGATGAATAAACGCACTGCAGCAGGCGGACATGGTTCACAGAGGCCAAAAGGCTGGCATATCAGAGAGTCGTTAGCAGGTGTAACAGCGTGCGCGAGTTGAACAAGACTATTCAGTCGTCAGCATCGTTCTAGACAGCGATAAGCGACATACAAGCATATTGTGGTTATTGCAGCCAACGGTTGACGCATCTAAAGAGCATCAACGATGATGGTGAGAGGGAAAGGGCAGCGACCACGTGGGAATTACTCTTGGCTTTGCTCCTACCACCACCATGTCCCGTCGCGCAGCAGTTATCGAAGAGTTTGACGACGACACAGATCTACCACTTCCCAGCCAACCCCTCCCAAACTTTGGAAACAGCGGGCCCTTGCTCCAGGAAATCGCCGACTCTGATGATGACGACTTTGAGCCGCCCTCCCAGCGCGCAGGCCCAGCATCCCCTCCACGCCCCTCCTCCTCAGATGTGCCCCCCGAATTGAAAAACTCGGTCACGGATATCACGCCCTACAAAAAGTCTGTGTCTTGTCCTCATCCAGCATCTGTCGCTGATGTCTTCTGCAGATGGACGTGCATCTACCCCATATACATCGATGCCAAGCGCCCGTATGGTACCGGCGAACGACGAGTCGCCCGCCCCAAGAGCGTCTGGTGGCCGCTCAGCAAGGACATTGCAGAAGCCACCAACCGCCTTGGGCTCGGCACCCTACATGAAGTAAACAAGTCCCACCCACGAGATTGGGAGAACCCAGGCCGCGTACGCGTCCAATGGAAGAAGGACGGCCGCCTCGTCAACCCCGCCATACAGACGAGTACGTCCTTCCCCTTCTCTTCCTTATCACTGCTCACTAACATTACACAGAAAAACAACTACTGGAGATGATCTGTCTCCAAATACAACGTCTAAAGCCCGAGAACGTCCCCAAAGCGCCTTACAATACCACTCCATCAAATACCACCGACCACCAGCAGCAGCAGCAGCATCCGCCTTCATCGAAAAAGGGCAAGCAGCCCGCGACGACAAAGTCCAAATCCCCGCAGCCCACGACCAAGCGCGGTGGGCGGCGCCCTCCGATACCACCAGAGCCCCATCCCCCACTCGCTAGTCGCGTCTCGCAATACTCCCCTGCGATATCTACGGGCGTTTTGATAGAGACCGTCAAGGCCGGAATGAACGCACAGGAAGCGGCGCCACCACCAGGTGCTGCTCCGGGGACACCGGGCACGCCTACGGGTGCGCAGAAGGGAAAGCGAAAGGTTGTACGAGTCAGAGGATAGTTTGATGTTGTTGGAACTTGTAATGAAATTGTTTACTCAACTCCGAATCGCGTCGTATCGTAAGGTGTTGACTTTCTTGGTTTGTTTTTTTGTCTCCTTGATGTATTGTGGTTGAATGCAAGAGGGTACGTGTTCTTATCTCTTTTGTCGTGGCTTTCCTGATCTGACTTTTCATTGATTTTGTTTAAACATCTGCCATCGAGATGCCAGAAATGTTTAAACAAAAGATGGCCTGAGGAGCAAGTACCAGTGAGTTGGCAAATGTTTCTGAGGACATGTTTAAACATGGACGGAATTTAAACATTTATACACTATTCAATGCATAACCAGACTGTTTAACTGAGAAGTACAGCAATCGTGTGAAACAAATCATAATACACTACTGTGACCTGCATGATAACTGTCGTGCAGCCATTGGCAGCGGTGGCAGGCCCGCGCGACGCGTCGGTGTTAGGTAGCGGACCTCGGCTACTAGTCCCGCAACGTAAGGCATTCGGGATGGCAGACATGACTGTCAACTGCAGGGATCGACGTTGAGGTAGTCAGTGCCTAGCAATGTCGGAAGAGAGCTGGGACTTACTCCTCTCGAAGAGTGTCTTCCCCAAGCTAGCTAAACCATGTGTAGCTCATTGAAGAGCGGCGGCATCTCTAAAGGAAGCAAAACGTACACTCAGGTTGCGCAGGTTAACGGCAAGGCAAATGGAACTTATACCTCCAGACGGTTGATGCGGTAGCCGGTTGGTTGGTCCACATCTAAGCCGGGCGCCGCTCGCTGGTAACGCCGTCGAAGTGGGCAGGCGCCGCCGCACCTCTGGCGTGTCATCGTCTCAGCGTATTGTTGCGTTAGCATTCTAGCGTATTGTCATGTCATCGTCCCAGCACATCCAGCATGTCGGCGGGTCGTCATTGGAGCAGGTCGTCGCCATACGTGCATGAGATGAGGAGCAATTGGATGATAGCTGAAGTGTGGTCACAGTCAGTAAATGATAAAGCAAAAGCAAAGGCAAAATGACGCACTTGGGGGTGCAGAACGAGCAGCAACTCGTTCTGCGCCATTTTCGACACGTGAAAAAGGATAGTACGCGTCGGCAGTCGTGGTCCCGTCCTCCTGCAGTAGTCGTACTGCCTCAACTCTGAGGCCTTACGCCCTCAAGCTGCCTAGCGTAAAGGGCTTACGCGGGCACTATGATGGCAGTGGAGACGTCGTCGTATATGTTGCTTCAAGCCCGGATAGAGGACAGAGCAGCCTCAACGGGAGGGCTTACGCGTGTGTCGAGGTGCTCCACGTCTAGATGGAGACGACGCAAAGTCGGTCTCCGTCACAATGTGCGACGACCTAAAGTCGGTCGCAGGCACCGTAAACAGCTCCAGTATTTTCAGCGTCGATAGCTAGTAGCCGTGCGCATTGCTCGTCGTATCGGTCTTCGATGGTGGATGGACGCCTTCCTCCCGGCATCGGCCGAGCGGTCGAGCACCAAATGATGGCATTATTGTTTGTTGATCCTTGACTTGTCCTTAACCGCCACTACCACCACCACCTTCGCGATGTTCATTGACGTCGTTCTCGTCGAAGTCTGCGCCTATAGCTTCTGAGTAGGCTATCGTTGCCGTATTTTTTGGATGCGAGTTGTTGTTGTTACATGATGGAAACAGCCTGTGCGTCGTGCTCTCGCTCCAGCGCAAACATACTGACGTGTCCTGCTGAGATGAAGTTCTTACGGATGGCCGTCGCTCCTCTCATCTGCTTTTCATTGCCGCGCTTTCCTTACCTCCTTCTCCTATCAATACAGCGGCATTGTGGAAGTTGTCGTCCTCGGCACGCGACTGCCACCGTAGACGCAACGTGTCGCCGGCGTGCAGTCCCGGTGGCCATGTTTAAACATGAGGTTTGTTGCAGGCCTGTGTTTAAACTGGCTGATCATGTTTAAATGCTGGCCACAGTTCGGTTCAGTACTAATATTTAAACATCTGTTTTATTGAGTCCTTCGAATTCAAACATATTCTTTTCACAGTCTGATTACCAGTTGTTTAAACATGCAATTGTGTTTGAACATCCCTTTAGATGCTGTGATCCCTGCCAGTGCATCTTGTATGAGGATTGATTTGTTTAAACATTTCTGGCATCTCGATGGCAGATGTTTAAACAAAGTCCATGAATTTACTGTCCTGATTGTATTGGATAGATTCAACATTTCATTCCTTGGCGTTGTCACTGTCAGGAACTCGAAGATCAAACGCCACACCCGTCTGATCCATGGCGAGGCCGTCCACGCAAACATGTCATCGATATCAAATAAAACGTTCTCCTGCAGAAACTCACCGCCGTTTAAAATTAAATACCCTCATCGCCAATCGGTTGGACGAAACTGCGTTGTTGCGCTTTTGGACGCCTTGCCTTTGAGGACTAGAAGACGAGCGTGGTCTTCATGATCGACAAGTCCTCGCTCATGCTTATCTTGGAGGAGTAAGTACATGCCGATGACAGACGTTCTCGAGCAGCACCGGAGGGGAACATCCCGATGGTTTCTCGTGCAGAGGTTATTGTGCCGGTGCTGGTCGCGTTGTTGGTAAAGTGCCTTCTAGAGAAATGGTAGCTTAACGGTGATGAGCAGTGGCCTTGGTCCATGTTTGACGGCCGCCCCGAAATTCATGAGCGCAGAACCTCCGGATATTCAGGACGGCGATGAACCCACGGGGTGTTTGGCACGTTCGAGGGTGTGGGTTGGCGAGTGTGGCTTATGTGTTTGATAAAAGGACGGTGAGTGTCCTTTTCCCCTCTCTGTCTGTGGCTTATGCCGAGCGCAACGTTGTAGCGGTTCCTGCTAGATAAGGAGAATGAACAGTATACTCATGTTTGGAGAGAAGGGGAGGTATATTGTTGAGAAGGAGTTGGCGATGTGGCATGTGGCGAATAAATGATTATCGGGGGTTGTTTGCTGTTAGTGAGCCATCTTTTTACGTCGTACGTGGTTAGTTCAAGTTCTTCTCTGCAGATATTGAGTGATGTTTGTAAATGATGGACGGAACTCGAGAATGCTCATCCGACGAGCTGAAGGACAGTCCGGCGTACCGTAGTGGCGACTACGTCGAGTATTCTATGGCGCATGTCCCGGAATGCCTAAAACCTCGTATGGTCCAGAGACAGGAAGGTTGGCCGGAATAAGCGATTCCGTTTGGTATCTCGTCTCCAATCTCAGAGGGCGGTGGTGGATCGATAACTTACCCATGTCTTCTGAATAAGACTTCTGCTGCCAGTGGTCTTATTGTATATACATTGAGCTCTATCCCAACATGGTATATATTCGCTTCTGTCTCGATGCTGTAGGAATCGGCGACTACTATTCGTAATTACTTAGGTGGCTTTCAACTTTGACTGTCGTGTCAGACTGTGTGAACTTTGAAGCAGATATTGATATACTCCCATAGACGGATCCTACGCTATGCTGCCGTCGCTTGAGATTAGCTATGGCAATGCAGCGGAATTACGAACTTGCTTAGAGACCCCAGTCGATGGTGCTATGACCTGAAGCGAACGTACGCCATCAACAGTGCCGCACCACCCGTAACAAACCCAACAAGGTATTGCAACGTCGTTACCTTGCTCATCTGAATGCCCGTCCTCAACGCGGCAATCTCTTGCTCAATCCGCGTATCCACCTCGCGAACCTTGAGCTCCTGTTTCTTACCCTCCTCCCTCATTCGCCCCCGTTCCAAATTGAGGTCCAGTCGGACCCCTGCCTGCGTCCGAGTAACCTCTTCCCTCAGACGCGCCTTCAGACGTTCCACTTCAGTCTGCAGCGCATCATGAGCGCCCTTTAGCGATGCCAAATCATTCTTCGACACGAGCAGCAGTTCGGATTTGAGCTGTGCGAAATCGACTTGTTGCGTGTAATGATGTTTCTCTTGGTCGGCCCTGGTGACCATGTTCGACGCCATGTTCCGGATGGACTCGTCGATTACTTCTGCGAGCGCGGTCATGATGCCTTCTGCCTGAGCTCGGTTCATGCCTTCGCGCTCGAGCCGCTGGACAAAGTGGTGCGCGTCAAAATGGAAATCGGATAGTCTAGCGGTAGTAGCGTGTAACTTTCTGTGAGGAATACGGGAGGCGGACGCGACATAGCGGGGTATTACCTGTGACATGGTTGCAGAAGATGAGAGTCTGATCGGGCGTCTTATCTTATCCGGAGTCAAATTCGGTGGCTGTGTACTTTCATTCTTGACTTCATACCACGTTGCCCAGTGGAAAGAGGACTAGCGATCGGTAGTATGGCTTCTATTAATCTATCTGGTCGCGTCAAGGTAAATAGAATAGCACAAGCTTTGCCTTGGCCGCTGATATCGTCTTTTGGCGTAGGTTTTAGCTGGTGCAATGCTTCAAAGTCCCTCATCAGACGCTGCTGCAGATCTCGTCGTTCTTGTGCGCTCCGAGAAAGTCCCGTTTCGTCTGACTGCCCCAGTAGTCTGGAAACTTCTCGAACGCGATTCTTCGTCCTCACCTAATTCCATTGTCCTCTGCTGTTTTGAGATTATATCCCTGGGGATTAAAATGTCTAATTCACCACTCTCACGATCCTTCGCAGTTGAAACAATCGTCGCTCATTTCCCTCTTCTGAGGGCTCGAGTGACGAACCTCATCAACTTTGTTTGTGATCCAGATAACAATCGCACTGAAGAAGTTTCACTCATTGCGCCCATTGTCGCCGAGCTCGTCGCAGCGCTACGAGAAGTGGGCATTTATTCCACTATTAGCTTCAGCCACGATGCTGAAGCGAACACATCATTCATTCGCTCAATTGCTCGCCTCCTGATATTTTCATCATTGGCACACGTTAATATCTCTTTTCGCCCATTCCTCGATCTTATGACCACCCATCCGAATTCGGGAGGGTCAAAAGCTCACCCCACGCATCTGGAATTTCGGGATCATCCACGGGCCGACGTCTCGTATACATTGGCATTTTCGCTCGCGCAGATCTTGGCTCAGCAGACGCTTGATCTGGGGTTTGTCATGAGATTCTTTGCCGTAACCACTTCCGCGACGAGTATTCCAAAGTCTAGCGTGGTATATGGGGCGGGCGAGCTCTTTCCCCTGCTCATTAAACTACTCGCTCGACTGTCGTCACGCAGAACGAAGCTGACAGTGGATCATAGTAGTCGCTCAATCGCGGAGACTTTACCTGTGGCAATCACCTCGACGCTTGACGTGATCTACTTACTCTTGCGGGGCGGCTATCCCCCTATAAAATTCTCCATGCGGCATCATCTCCATGAAAAAATGCTTCTCGCGAGTAGGCGTCTCCGGGAACTGCAGTGGGACAAGTTTGGCTATGACGATTATTACGATGCACCACACGACATATTCAAAATGATCTTTGAGAGGCAAATGCCTCACATCTTCTATCCATCTATTCTAAAGCTTTTTCGCGCCGGTCGTGAACGTCTTCGCGATGAAGCCGCCGAATCGTTGTTACTTCCTCCCCAGCCCCCGTTCCTTCAGCAGTGGATGCAGCTCGGATCCAGCGCATCCAATCAATGGCGCTTTTATACGCAGTTCTGTCAGGCGGCCTTCGCTGAATGCGCAAATGAACAGGTTCGCCGGAGCCCTTGCAGTCCTCCGCCAAAACTGATTGTAACTTTTTCAGTGTCCCCGAATCGGAACCGTCTCCGAGTCTTCATCGAAGCTCAGATGCTGTTCGGCGTGTATGCATACGGCATACTGCTCCTCAACTTGTCAAAAACGCGACTGGCGAACCAGACATCGAATGTACTGTCATGAGATTGTCGAAACTCGTGGTCCGTTGCCAATTGGTCTGTATCCCAGAATACTGAACATCAGTCATCAGAACGTGGGCGACTTTATACTTTTAGTATACCCCGTCTGGATGAAGAGTTCTGGCTATGGATGGCTGTACGAGATCTTCGAGAGCACTACGATATTGTCGTCCAGTTGCTTTCACTGGGAGATACCGAAGACGCTCAGGACCTCGTGCTGACCATGGATTATCAGTACTCGACGCTCCCGTCGCGGGAAGAGTATAAGCCAAGGTATCTCCCTGAGATACTGGACGACTCTCATGTCAACGTGGAGTGGGTAGAGGGATGCAGCAAGTATTGGAACGATTGGGCCGACGAGACGCCCTGGCCGGTATTTTGCGCAACAAGGGTCAAGCAGATGACGATGGACGGCGAACATCCGGTACTGCTTGTAGCGCCCATCGTTGATGACCGCACGTTGAAGTTCTTGACGAGTACGGAAAGACTGATGCGGAGACGATATCTAGAAAAGACTGAGTTTCCCGACAACCAGCCTATCAAGCTCTCCCCGGAAGGAGTTGAACGGGCGACAGTTGAGCTTCGCCACGCTTTAACACCCGGTTGTGTTTAATAGGGAGCTGGTTTCTATCTACCTACCTTTCACGCCTTAGTAGGTGTTCTGTTTAATTATTTAGCATTCAAATGCGTAGGAAACTTGCCCCCACGCGGGATGCTTCGTCTATAACAATATTATTATAACTCAACAGATGGAGTGACCGTGTCAAAGGACGGACATAACAATTTTCGGATGTGTAGGCAAAACAGCAGGATAGGTGATCGCTAATCGTCTTTCGGAGGATGCTCGAGTCTCTGTCTGACTCGTCGAAGCTGGAATCAAGTGCATCTTCTTCCAATATAGCAAACCTGTGGTACTTGCCATGAATGTCAGCAATGCGGACATCTTGAACTTGAACGCACAAGTACCTTTTCTCGCTCCACTCCTCCGCGGGACTGTAGTCCCCGGTCGACTGGAACTTCACTAGTACGATATCACAAGGTCGAAATATGCTGTAACTGTGAACCACTCCATCGGGACAGCGAGGATCGGGGAAGTCGTGGACTCTGAGCTTAAAGTCGTCGGAGTGCCTGAGTTACGCGTGGTGGATGCGTCGGTTATGCCATGCTTAGTCTGGGTGGCGGGTTGCTTAGTCGTGTCACGGCTCAGCATACAGCGCCGGGACATCCGCAGGGTATTCTGTATGTCGCCGTGGAGCGAGTTGCTAGGCTGATAAAGGATGAGGATGAGTAATATATCTCAGTATTCATATCTCGACTATGAGCACATACTTTGCAATGGAATGTCTGTCTTCCAGTTCAAGAGTTCTAGTTTCATTGACATGTGGCGCAACATAAAGACTTTGTAAAGATGAACATGTCGCAGGAGTGAAAAACTTCTTCTTTTCAGTAAAAGAATGTTCTAGGGTGGCGCAGTAAACCCTAGGTTTTGATACACCTCGGGTTTACTGCGGTTTTTAACGGTATTGATACGGTATCGAAACCCCCCGGGGTCGAGGGTAGGTTTCGATACCGGCACGTGATCTTTCACGTGATGGCCTGCTGGCCCAAGAAGAAGCTGAGAGCGGCAGGACAGAGGCGGGATGGGGGCGGCAGGGCGGCGCGGCGCCACATCACGGGTTAAATCACGTGCTGGTATCGAAACCGTTAGTAACGGTTTCAAAACCAGGGCCTCCCGGGGGGTTGGTATCGATACCGTTACTAACACCCCCCGGAGGTTTACTGCGCCACCCTAGAATGTTCATTATAATGTGGCGTACAAAGTTACTACAAACTGGATCAAAATTCCATTCCGGAAAGTAGTGCAATTCCGATACGGGGAATCGAACCCCGAGCTGCCGCGCAAACTTTCAACGTCTGAAAGGCGGCAATGTTAGCCGTTACACCATATCGGATTAAGGCTAGAAAGCCCTCTTCTCGCCCAGCGCGGCGTCCCACAATTCGGAGAATGGAACGCCACCCATGCATAATCCTATCAATCCCGTCCTTCGTAACGCGAGCTGTGTCCGCTCCGCCACCACTGGGAAGACCGGAATTCCTCGTTCGTCAGGGTCTGGTGGCGTTCGTGACATCAATCATTGTAACGGGCGGGAGGGCGGTGGCTGTAGGTGTTCGAGTGATATGAGCTGGTGTAGGTGATAGGGAGAAGGAGGGAGGCTAACCTTTAGGCTGATGCCTCCGAGTCTCTTTCGCGGCGTTGCCCATATTTTGCGACGGCGCAGCATCTTTGTCTAGAGTACGCAGCGCATCGACTAGACAGGTGTCGTCGCGTACGGATGGCGCCGTGAACGGTAGCAGCAGATCCATGACAGAGTCGTGCGCGAAAGAGAACAGTGAACAACACGTAGCCTATCAAGCATGGATGTGCAGCGCATTGGGATTGGGACGTATGGGGGTGAAGGTTGGTGAAAGGGGTACGTGCTAGTACCAGTGTCGATGTCTGTGGGTTTGCATGGGTACGGCGAGTCGCAGAGTCAACATTCCGTGAAAGCACTCTCTTCAAGATGAACAGGATCTGCTGTGTCACCGCAACTCAGCACTCTAAACGAAACAAAGAACCTCAAAACACGTACCGAACCCAACCGAAACGCCGGTCTCTTAAAAATGTCTGCTCCACAAGCCGCGGAGTACTCCCCAGCGACAACGGTCCATTTGCATCTGCGACGTCGCATTGGAGTCCATGTCGAGTTCGTGTGTCATAGTCATGTCGAGGTGACAATGTGGAAAGCGAAGAAGAAGAGACACTGAGTGCTTTTTTAGCACTCAAACCCGAAAACACTAAATATCCATGGGGACTCGTACGAAGGACAAACGCCCGTCAAGAGGAGGTTATCGGCACAGCGCTGTGCGAGTGGAACATTCTCCTTGATGGACATCCGCGTCGGTCACTGGAGAGCATTGACCTGGACGCAAAAAGATCTACATGCGTCGTTCTTCGAGAGGAAAACAAAACTTGGTGCATGAGGGGAAAAGACAAGGATGGCGCGATCACGTGTGCGAATCAACTCCTTCGCCTGTCAAGTTTCCCACAATGAAAGACTGCATGTAATCTCATCGGATATGGTGTAACGGCTAACATTGCCGCCTCTCATACAGGCAGGTGGGGGTTTATGTGCCGCGGCAGCTCGGGGTTCGATTCCCCGTATCCGAATGTGACTCTAACTGTTCCTTTTGTTGGTCGTGGCCAGCATCTGTAGTTACGATTTTGAACGACTATGTGCCTTTTTGACCCACATGGGTCTTCACAGCTGCTTATGTATACCGGAGCAGTCATAACATGAACAAGTGGCGCACAGGAAGGTATCTTCGGTATAGTATAAAGGCTACCATTGCTGTCTCTCATCGAACGACAGCTGGGGGTTCGATACCCCGTAGCGATATGATTGATGTTGGTACAGTTAGGGTACGCGGTACAAGTATGAGAATACGAATACAAACGGGCGGGCGACGACAAAATACTACTGGCGAGACACAGTAAGAAACTGAGCGTAAGAGAACAAATATAAGAACACACCTGGCGGGGCAAAGTAAGAGCTGAGGGATGCGAGACATCCTCGGCTGCATACCTAAGCGCCCGCCAAGTATGGCGATAAACGATCGACCTGTAAAAAGATGTGGCGCTGAAAGCTGTCCACGTCAAAGTCTCGCCGTAAGCGAGGATAAACGTCCCGGAGGCAGAAGAGTCTCACCTGGTTTGTTTTGCGACCCGACGGGTAACAAACCAGAAGTACAGCGTTGTAGATCCGAAGGATCTGTAACGAGTACTGTAGTGAGGATGCTGTAAGCATATGAGAAGCGAAAGATGGCGTACCTCATATTGGCCTTGAGTAATCAAAAGATTAATCTCGACCAATCTGATGAGCCTGTCGGACGAGGTAGCCAAAGAGCCGACCGCCACACGCGGCGGCCGCGATATGATTGATGTTGGTAAAGATGCTAATGGATGATCCGGAAGATGATATCAATCATGGTTGGGGGGAGTTTTGTTGAAGAGTAGCGCTTGTAGAAGGACGGGGTTCTTCCTGATGTAAATCTGGAAGGTCTTCGATGCCCAACGTCCGGCTAGTCTGTTGGTTTGATCGGGGTGCGTACAGCGCACCTCGAGATTATGTAAGTTATCCAAATACGGAATGCAGCACTACAACGGCTACCGTCGTACCGATACGCTGCTGTATAAAAATCACACAAATG
>QLPD01006229.1:0-14256 GCA_003314085.1 Hymenopellis raphanipes | reverse complement strand
CCAGCGGCAAATTCAAACAGAAAAGATTGTTTCAGGCGGCGGGTGCGAGACCAGCGGTGCATATGCTAGTATTCCAGGCGGCCAATTTCACTGATGCTGCGTAGGTCGGCATCAAATGTGCGCGAGGTACGCGGTGTGCTAGGCCGTTCGGAGATGCTAAGCCTGTTGTGGAGGTCCTTCGCGGGAACAAAGTTAAGGCAGTTAGATGATGGTGGTAGGAATCAAGCGTTGCACAGCCACGCTATGTTCATCAATCTGATCGGTGATCCGTTGAGGACATCGACAAATACTCCGGCCGAGCGGGTGCTTCCGTGGACTGGGTATTCCCGACATCTAGAACTTCAAGCAGAAACGCTGTTGACAAGATACGCTGGACAAAAAGGGCGCGACCGGCGAGTCCAGTGCGGTTTAAGACTCACGTGTGGGGACATAGCTCAGTTGGGAGAGCAACAGACTGAAGTCGACGTAGAATAGGCCTTCTGGAGGTCCCCAGTTCAATCCTGGGTGTCCCCATATCTTTGCGAATTCCTTTTTTAATCAGTTCCACAGAAACTTACATTTTTTTTTTCGTGAGAGACACAGGACTCGAATGATCATGAAAGAACTGCTCTGCGAAGACTCGCTGCATCATGTTAAGTTTCGACTCGTCAGTCCCGCACGACCGCAGAGACATTTGCAATTCCGCATCATTCCGCTTCGTTCAGTAAGTTAACGTTTCATATCCCAGGGTAGCAGGACACTAGCTACTGTGATTAGGCTTTAGGGTACTGGCCGACGCCGAGAAGCACTTGGATCATGTGGGTGGGAGAAGTCGCAGTCTCAAGTCGGGTCAACCGAAGAACAATGCAGTGATGTCCGAATGAAAGGACGCCAGTCATTGCTTCTCAACAGTACCCCCACGGTCACCGCCTAGCTTCAACCATTCTTCTCATGGCGTGTTCATCGCTTCACGGACTCGCCTCGCCTCCCCTTATCTACACGACTCGAGCCCTTGATTATTCGACATTAGGACGTACGCGACCTTTGGCTGCTACAGCTCATCGTCCTTTAGCCGGGGGTTTCATCGTGAGCGTGATTTTCGATCATCCAAGCTACCCACCTGGTACGTTGAATGATTTTACGACAAGACCTGAAATCTCACGACTACAATGCATTCCTAGTGCGACGTCTTCCTTGTGGTCTTCTCTCGTTTCCCTCACGCTTGACGACCGACCGACTTGAGGGTACGACTGACGAGAAGGAGGACCATGACATAGAGACGAGGAGAACATCGTGCCTTAAGCATCCTCTTAATTGTCTTTCTCAGCTGTTTTAGTCCAATGTTTTACTGTACTGTAGAGGCGTCATTTAACAATTCACTATCCTGAATCCAACCCGACAGAAGGATGAATAAGTATGTATTGCCAATGTTGAGCTTGCCGCCCGAAGGTCAAGCCAACGATGCCGCACGTCCAGCTACCAGGTACATTAGCTGTACCAACGTTACGCGTTATCCCTATAGATGACCTTTATGTGAACTGTATCGTCCGCGTCTTGATTGTGTGGGTGTTTGAGAGCACGAGAAAAGGGTCGCCAACGTGCTTCGGCAATACCCGGAGGCTCTTTTCCCGAAACGTCAACCATCAACCTCGAAACTACTTTGGACTGCAGGTTGCCACGCCAATGTGGCTTAGCGGTCGCATGGGGTGGTACCCTCTGACGTTTGTTTTTTTGTGCGGCTTTCGCTCACTGTAGCAGGTTTAGGGAAACTTACAATTCATTCGCGAGTCATGGATCGGCGGCATCTTGCTTTCCACTAGGTCTTCTCTCTAGCGTGGCTTTTTCTCTTGGAATGGGAGTACACCTGTTCAATTTTTTCTTGTCGCTAGTCACAGGCGTATGACCCATTGGAAATGAACTGTCCCGGGGTTTGGTTTTTTGTTTGCTGTCTTGAACGTTCGACTACACCAATCTGGCACGGCAATAGCTTGAGCGCCTTATCTACTAACTCAGGATCAAACGTAAGTGGTTCCCTCGAAGCGCGTCGCTTAGCAGTTTCGCGCTCCATGAGACGTCGCTGTCTTTTTTGGGCATTACCTGTATTAATTTCATGCGACTCACAGCGATATGGGATTATGATCTCTCCCCGAGTCTGTACACACGAGGCGTTGTTGCTTAGCGGTGGCGCGTCTTCATGCGACGAAGGGACAGGTGTTTTGGATTGTTTTTCAGCATGAATCCGACGTCCGTCGAACGACTGACCATACGTTGGACGAATCTCACAAGGGGACCTCAGATTTAGCCCAGACCTCCCGATAGCCTAGCTCTTTCATTATTTCTCGTCCTTTCTCCGATGATCACTGGATGGTAATCTTCGCATGCCGGTGCATTCTAGCGGACAGGTCGTACTCCGACTCGGATACCGGGTGATTTTGAAACTTCTTTCTCAGCGGCTGCGTCATGTAATCTTTTTGCTTGATCGCTGATATTTATGAATCGACAGAACGGCTAGCGAGCCTTTGTCAGTCGGGATTCACTGGCCCTCTTGGGACATCAACTCGTTCTGGTCAAGGCGTGTGGCTTGGTGGTAACGCGTCCTTCTGAAACGCGGCTCAAAAGGATTTTTGGTATAGATCCTTGTTCAATATCGGGTTTACTGACATCTTTTACGTGCCAGACTGACGCCTATTCGACCTCATGCCGAATATGACGGTATCGCCTCATCTCAAGCGCGTGATACGTCCTTATCGATGGGCTCCAGCTCACAACGGCGGCGCCTGTGGCGTGCGCAAAATACTATCACGGCTCATCTAATCTGGCATCCCTAAGCTGCACCGTCGATTACCACCCACTCCCGGCGCCTCGACAACGACCCCACTTCTACTAGGTCTGTGCGGCTGTGGGTCTATTCGCAATTCGTATTCTGAATAAAGCAGGACAGAACGACGCCGATCCTTCAAGGAGTACCCCACCTCAAGCGTGAAGCGAATTTGATACGCGCCTCCTATGTGTCTGCCGGCACGAGCAGTCGTGAATCCCCGGCGGCTCTTTTTCAACAGCAGCCATGAAACCTACTCTAGACTACAGACTCCCGCGCCAATGTGCTTCAGTGGTCGCATGGGCGTGTTTGTGGTGCTTTAGGAATCTTTTTTTGACTTGACGCGACTTTCGCTCACTGTAGGGCGTCTAAGGAAGTCTGCGATTATGGATGGCGCTTTCTAGGACTTCTCTAGCCGCGGAGTACACCCGGCCAATTGTTTCTGGTTGCTGGTGACAGGCGTATAACCCATTGGTTGTATGTCTGGAAATGGCTTTTGGTGCTTCTTGTATCTTTTTCTCGTGTGTTCTCTACTAGATCCAACGACTGCACCCATCCGCCAGGGCGATTGTGTGACTACCATACCCATCAAACCTAAGTGGTTCCACTGGAGGCGCGTCGCTTAGCGGTTTCGCGTTCCATAGCACATTCGACTGTCATTTTTTTGCAGTGATTTCATGTCTCTTATGGCAGCTTCTTGGGATTACCTCTCCTTCAGGTCGAGGCGTTGTCGCTTAGCGGTAGCGCGTCCTCATGACAAGTGTTTCGATGTTTTTCAGTACAGATCAGAGGTCCGTCGAACGAGTGACCATGCGTTTGACGAGTCTCACAAGGCGCGGGGTCCCAATGGTCTAGCTATGTTCCCTCATGTCCTGTCCTCCGAGTCTCTCCAATAATCATTAGGCGGTAATCCTCGCACGCCAGTGTATCCTAGCGGATGCATTGACCCTCAATCCGCGGGCATCGGAATTTTTCCATTATCGCTCAGCGGCCCCATCATGTAATCATTTTACTTGCTGTCTTCTACGTCGCTCTGATGCTTATGACTCGACAGAACGGCGAGCGAGCCTTGGTCAGTTGGGATTCGCAGGCCCTCTTGGGACATCGACTCGTTCTGGTCAAGGCGTGTGGCTTAATGGTAACGCGTCCTTCTACCTAACTGAACAGCACTCACTTTTGGTATAGATCCTCACTCAAGCAAGCACTCAAGACTGACAGAGTAGGTTTACCTTTTACATGCTTAGATTGACGACTGGACTGACTTACTAGGCCGGTATTGCCTTGAATCACGCGCCCATTACGGCCTCGGCACCATGGATAACCTACAGCGGCGGCGCGAAATAGCCCTCGCATCATTTGCCAGCACTATCGCCGCGAATAGAAGCTGCGTGAACCGACTGAGTGCCTGCGGAGGTGTGTCCTCCCTATAGATGCAGTCTTCGAGTCCTCATCTTGCGTCGTCCGCACGGCGGCTTGACTGGAAGTGGAAGTGTAGGCCTACGTGTGGGACGAGCAGTCGGGAATACCCGGAGGCTCTTTTCCCTCAACAACCATGAAACGCCTCTGAACTACAGGCTGCCACACCAATGTGGCTTAATGGTTGCATGAGCGTGCTTCATCCAATTCTTCCTAGTCTTTTTGTGACTTGACACGGCTTTCGGTCGCGTGCGATTATGTTCGGAATACCCGGAGACTGTTTTCCCATGAAATTACATCTGGACTGCCAATTGCCACGCCTATGTGGCTTAGCGGTTGCAAGGTGCATGGGCCTGGTATTTTGAAACACTTTTTAATGACTTGACGTGCATCTAGGGAAGCGTGCAATTAAACGTTTTCTCATGGCTGTCTCTTTGACTTGGATGTGTCTCCACTCGAACTTGGGACTGAGTACGTGTTGGTTGATTGTTTCTCATCGCTAGTGACGGGCGTATGACACACTGGTATGCCTGGCAATGATATGGTCGACCAATGTTTTTCTGTTTTGTTTCCTCGGTCTTGAACCGGCTGCTGTTTTAATGCTATATCTAACTCAGCGTCAAATCTAAGCTGTTCCCCTGGAGGCGCGTCGCTTAGCGGTTCCGCGTTCCGTAAGAACCGCGAATCTCATTTTTGGGCGACTTTTGTTGTGATTTCATGCCGCTCACTGCGAAATGGGATTATGATCTCTTCCTCAGACTGTACACTCGAGGCGCTGTTCCTTAGTCGTAGCGCGCCCGTCGTAAAAAGAGAATGATGCCAAAGCGGCAACAATTGTTTTGGATTTTTGTTCGGTATGAATCAGAGGTCGGTCGAAGAATGCATCTGGCGAGGACCTTGGACTCGGGAATGGACTAGACCGCTTGAGGGACTGCCACCTCCCAGTCTTCCCTCATTGCTTGTTTTTCTCCAATGATTGCTTTGGCGGCAATCCTTGCACGCCGGTGTATCCTAGCGGGTACATCCGCCTCTGGATGATACTCCTTGTCCGGCAGTTGAAGTTTATACTTGTTGCTCAGCGGCCTCGTCATGTAATCGTTTTCTTTGCCGCTCTGACATTTATGACTCGACAGAATGGCTAGCGAACTCTTGTCAGTTGGTTTAGGGATTTGCAGATCCTGGAACAAGAAATCGTTCCGGTCAAGACGTGTAGCTTAGCAGTAACGCGTCCTTCTACATGTGGTCAAGTGTTATTTTTGTTATAGATTCTGGTTTAGAATCAATACTACCAGACTGAAGTGTCGGTACAGCATCATTTTTACGTGCTTGAACTGACGGCTGTTCTACCTCAGGCCGAAAATAACGGTATGGATTCGAATCAAGCGCCCGTTACGTCCTTATCGATGCGCCATCGATAACCCAGCCCACAGCGGCGGCGCCTGTGGCGTGCGAGAAATAGACTTCGCATCATTGGCCAGCACTATCGCGACCAATCTAATCTGCGTGAAACATCCCCTGGCGACCGAGTGCCTGCAGCGGATCCTCACGGTCATCTCCTCAAGGACCCGTCGATTACCACCGACACGGCGCGTCTCAACGACGCCAAAGCCAGCAAAAAATGAGCGAAGCGCTGAACGCTGACGTCCCCTGGCTGATCCTCGGCTCCGGATCAAGATCCGCACTCCGCTAGTATATAATAGGGGCAGATGCCGTCGATGTGATCTGGTAATCTCCACCCACCATCTCCCCATCTTCCTTCATCCCACTTTCCTTGTTCAATCAATATGGTGCGTACATCTCATATCCTACTGTCTCCAAGGCTAACTCTAGACGATGTGTAGGGCGTCACTGTTGAATCTCTCAAGGCCGGCGATGGCGCCACGTTCCCGAAGAAGGGCGGTACGTCTTACCCTTTTTTGTTTGCGTGGCGATGGCGCTGATGAGCGCAGACAAGGTGACGATACACTACGTGGGCACGCTCCTCGATGGGAGCAAGTTTGATTCGAGCCGGGATCGGTGCGTTGATTCGTCGTGTCTCATGCTGCCTGCTCGCTCATGTGCGGCATGCGTGCAGAGGCGAGGCCTTTGTGACTGAGATTGGTGTGGGCAAGGTGATCAAGGGATGGGACGAAGGTGCGTGTCGTCGCGAGCGATGGATGCGATGGCGATCTGATTCTCATATTGCATAGGCGTCCCACAGCTGTCCTTGGGCGAGAAGGCGATATTGACCGCGACCCCAGATTATGTACGTCCTTTATCTCGTCCATCTATCCCGTTATCCAGCCCATCCACGCCATCCATCGCGCCCATTTATGCCCCTATTGGCGACCATCCCTACGCGCTTTCTCGCCGTCATTCGCGTCCTCTCATTATCGCCGTTGGTCTTCAGAAGAGTCCATCTAACGTTATTTTATAGGCGTATGGCTCGCGCGGATTCCCGCCTGTGATACCCGCCAACGCCACTCTCAAGTTTGAGGTCGAGCTTCTCAAGATCAACTAGGTGAATACCACGTCTTCCCAAGCGTTCATCGATAGCTGACCGCACCATAGATCACCACCGAAAAGTTGTTCCGGTCTCTTTCTCCGGGTGTATCGTTACTTTGGGGTTTTCACGTCACATCATTCCCGCTCCCACATCCATCCACTTGCCATCTTCCATTTCTTTCTTTCAGTTGTTGTCTTCATTTTCACCATGTGTTGTTGTGTCCTTGTGTTACTTAGATCACGATTCAAGCCTTTTGTAAGTTGTACTATGGACGAATAGCAATATCATCTCCTCTCTTCTCCTCTCGCTCGCGTTTCACGTTCGACTGCGCGCCCCCACAAGAATGTAGACCCGATTGACAGGATACCGGATTCTTTAGTCTTTGGGGTAAGTATTCAATGTGGGGAGACGCCGCTCACCGTGACCACTGACAGTGTATACGCGTCCATCGATAAGGATAAGAATCATCGATGGCCTTCGGCTTTGGTTTTTGCGGGGAGGCTGGTGCCCGTGCGAGACGGAGCGGAGAAGGAGAAGCAATAAAAAGCATACGGCCCTGGAAGGGATGCGACAAAGGTGGGGTAGACTAAAATTGAGGGCATTGCAGATCCGGGTGAAGGGTCCGCGGCGACGCCACGGTGGCTTGACGCGTTGTTTGGTGAATATACTGGGTGGGCTGATTGTTCAATGCTGCAAATCAGAATTGACCTCTGAAATCGGAGCCTGTAGTGCGCGTATTCAAGCTGACGAGGTGCGTCGGAGGGTATAGCAAGCATTGAGGCAAGTTGGTCATCATCATCGTCAATACTGTAGCGTTTCGACCACAAATTCACATAACGGGTCACGGGGCCCTTTGAAGTGAAGCTATACATAGAGCATAATGCATCACAGGCCACTTTGGCCAGGCACACCTCTCTAAATAAGGAAATTTTCGGTCCCGCCTACGGCGGGGCTGTCCAAATAAGGAAATTTAAGGGTCCATGAAGCTATATACTGTAACTTCACACCATAACGGGTCACAGGCCGTGAAGTTATGGTCGAAACGCTACAGTACTTCCGTGTCTACACGGCCCCGCAGAAAGGTTGAATTGCTGCCTGTCGATGGGCTGTGTGTCTTCACTGGTGGGCCGCGGAGAACATGGATTCGGGTGATTATCTGCAGGCCGCTGGTACACAGGGAGTACCATACATCGGGAAAATGTACGAAGACAACGTTCAAGGACGTCGAAGGTCCAAGATCAAAAATTATACAGATGGCACACAAGATTATCGAACCGTCGAACCGCTAGGCCAGACGCCCACCTGTGGACTGGGATTTCTCTTTGAATGTCTATTAGTAGAGATGGTTAGTCACGGTGATATCGGGAAAGCATACAGGGAGAGATGCACCCGGATTCATCAATGTTGAAACTCCAACTTGATCAAAAAAGGCTTACTATCGACATTAACACAGCCGTTGAACCGCTAGGTTAAACGCCTACGTGCGGACTGTCTAGATGCCAGTGGCATCGTCGAGTGTGTCTTGGTTTGAGACCTCTGTAAAGTAGTATGTAGGGAGAGATACACCCGGATGCTGCAAGACTCAAACGCCCACCGGGGGACTGTGGCTTGGTCCTCTAACTTGCGCAGCTTACAAGTCGCAAGGAGACGAGGCCTGATCGTTGATCTCACTCGCTTGTGCGCGAAAGGTTAACTACTGACGGGACGTGCCGGTGCTGAGATGCGGAGGGGCTCAGGCTAAAGCGCGCGAGGTCTGATACACTGAAAAAGCAATGATGGGAAAGGAGGTGAATGTAGGCAGATGGCCGCTGAGCCATACATCCATACAGCGCGACTTGGGGTCAATCGAGGTCGAAGGTGCATTCCAGACGAAGGTGAGATTAAAACACAGACCAGTGTACCGAACCAAGCAGGCTCTCAACCTGTTAGGTCAAGCGCCCGCGTGTGGATTAGAGTTTTGATTGAATACGGTTAGCCTGAGGGACATCGGGAAAGTATGTGGGAGAGATACACTCATCGGCGTTGAAAGGCCAAGATCAAAAAGGCTTGATCCATGTTCGCTTTCACAACCAGTCATCCAACCCCTAGGCCAGACGCCTGCGTGTGGGCTGGGGTTTGTGTCTAGATGGTTGCAGGCAAAGTAGAGATGTGTCGTAGAAGTTAGTGATCTCAAGGAAGGGAGAAACTCAGCCCAGTCGACGACCTGGTGGGGTTCAAAGTTCATCTCGGAAGACGATGCAAAGTAAAAAAAACAATGAATTCGTTGCGTTGCGTCAAGAGCCGACGACTCACCGCTAGGTCAAGCATCTGCATGAGGACTTGGACTTTCCGGATTGAACACACCTTGGGTAGGTATCCCCAGAAATGTTCGGTGCTGACCCCTCGTGTAACTTGTGATATGAAGCATCCTCGAAACGTGGACTTTCCCTAGATGTGAGGCAAGGTCTTGCAGAGAGTGGGGATTCAGGTGAAAGCAAACTTGAGGCTATGACAAGACAGACTGAATGTTTACTGAAAAAGTTACAACTCTAACCTTGTACCCGGCAGTATGAAGAGTGCCGCTGAGCTACATCCCCATTGTATGATGCGACTCCGAGTTCGACATGGATGGCCGTCCATCTTAGACGACAATTTAAAAAGATATCAGGCCATCGAATCGCTAGGTCAAACACCTGTACATCTCGAGCGATTCGGGCTAGGAACAGGCTAGTTCTGGCATCAAAAATATAGAGCCTCTCTGCCCACCCTGCGGTGAGTAAAAACACAACAAGTCCACGAATGCGCCTAATGCAACCGTTAAGCCACATTGACATGGTCATCTGTAGTCCAGAGTATTGTTGAGGTTGACTTTGGAAGGGAAAGAGCCTCCCGGTGTTTCTGAGCACGACGAGATTGTCGCATGTGTCCTGTCCATGTGCTGTGTTCTTCGAGTGATCTTGGGGTGTAGATTGATCATCTAGATGATATGCCCTCTGTCCGTCACCCCACACCACGTAAAAACGATGTTCGTTTAGAAACCCGTCGAGCATTAAAGTTGGGTGAGAATCTGTAATAAAACGATGATACGACAAGAGTAGAAGGACGCCGGACGACTAAGCCACGCACGTCTTGACCAGAACGGGTTGATGTCGCACTTGGAGGAAAGAGGGCCCCGGATCCTATGTTAAACAACTGAGTTGAGTCATAAAGAAGACACTACTGCCATAAAACAGGTACTGACGGGCCTGCTGTGGCGGAGCGACAAGTATAAAAATATTGCCTCCGAAGTAGGGCGAATGCATTTGCTAGGATACATAGGCATGCACAAGTACCCACCTAGCGAGAAAGCACAGCAGAGTCAATAGTGAATTCTGACCTTGTCAAATGCATTTGGTTCGAGACCTCAGATTCATAAGGAAAACAGATTCCAAAAAAGCGGACATGTACTCTAGATACAGACGCCGCGTCACCCATGGAAGAATGTTTAATGGCAGGCAGACGAGTAAAACATTTCCAAGTGAATCAAGCCACAAAAACCTGTCGAGAAGTCAATATACGCTAACTCCATGCAACAGCTAAGCCACATCGGTGCGGGAGGGTACAATTCATGGTTGGGGACGCCCTGTGAAGCGATGTCGGCGTAGGGAAGGCGCGATCGAGTCTCGTGTGATTGCGGTCTAAGTTGGTGTCGTAGGATGAGAGTGGAAAGTCACTAGTCACTGGAGAAGTGGTGGAACAAGAGCGGTTTGGTGTTGATATTGGCCTTGGACGCGATTCTGAAAGATGAACGCGGTGGTCAAAGTGCCGGCGGCAAAGGGCGTTACGTCACGATCCAAACTCCTTCTTTTTCCTTCCTTCTCCCAGTTCTTTGCAGCCTTGTTCTGCTTTGTTCCGTACCTGTCGTCAATTTCACGATCTCGAGACCTACTCCCCACGGCGTTATGTTACCCGTCCAAGGCCTCCCTGTGTCGGGTCGGTCTCTCGCGCGTGCTCTGGTCAATGCACTGCGTATAATGCCTGAATCGAGGCCGATAGTTTTCTGGCTTCATAGCTCTTGCATCCCCAGTCTGCATTGTGTACACACAGATTGGTGCACGGTTCTTTGTCTGCCTGGGATTTAGAACGTGTGTTGATTAATCGCTAGACAACGGAAAATACCCAGCTACTCGACCAACTTGTCAACAAGGCGGAAGTACGTGGTGTCACTCGATGTATATCCGGGTATAGCGGTATTCACGTCTACTAGATCTCGTCGGCCAACCCATACCCCACGACATCCGCATCTCCACCACTCACTCTCAAACGGAAATACCCCTCCTCCTCAGAGGGTGCCGCCCTGCTCAACAAAAAAAGTGTGCATAACTCCTTGGCGTCTCGTACGTCCTGCAGCGCAAATTATAAGCGCTTATCCACGGAGACCGGTATACAGCCAAATGCCATTTCGGGCTCCCCTCCAGCTCCCAGCCTTGTTCTGGTTTGTTCGGTACTTGTCGTCAAATTCACGATCCAAGGACCGCTCCTCACGCCGCTATGCTACCCGTTCACGGCCTGTCTGTGCAGGCTCAGGTATTTGTCTCTTGCGCGCGCATTGACTAGGTCAATGGAGGGCCCCAACGCTCTGGTCAATGTACCGCGTGTAATCACTGCAAGGAATGCGCACTTTTTCACGGCTTAATATCTGCCCCAGTCTACATCGCAGACGAATTGGTGCGCGGTTTTCTCGACTCGAGTTTCGACGCGCGCTTATTAGAACTGGTTAGCCTCTACAATCATAATTGAACAACAGATATCGATTTACAGACAGCTTCATCGACAAGGCCGACGTACGTAGTGCCACTCCCTATTATTCTTTCCGCATACCCACAAACATCTGAATCTAGGTCTCGTTGTCCCTCACGCCCTCCGTCTCTCCACCGCCCACTCTCAAACCTAAACGCCTCTCCTTCTACGAACACGTCACCCCTGCCAGCAAAAGCCTGCGTGCATTACCCCCAGGCGTCTCGCATGTCCTCCAGCGCGAATTTGAAGCGCGTCTCCACGGAGACCGCTATAAAGCCAAGTACCACGGCGATCGAAGAACCAGGCTTTCTCGAACGATAGCCTGCTCAGGCGTGTCAGGGAGCTGGAAGACGCGAAGAAGGCGAGTGAGTGGATGTATGATAGTCACTGTTTATCGAGGTTGTCCTGACCTTGCTTGATAGTGCAATAGATCCGCTCTGTCTTTAAGTTATAGCTGTCAATGGCAGGGTGAACGTCTGTCTTTCCAATGATACGTGTCACTTACTCTTACCCAGATCCTCCAGCTGGAAGTCAATCTCGGGTCGAACGACTCCAAGATCAGCCAAGATGATCTTGTCAGCGTCGCGGTGTCGACAGTGGTCGAACGAATCAACCCGCTTGAGTCACTCCTCTGCATTATACATCACGTTCTTCCCGCCTTACACGCGTCGCCCATCCCCCTTTCGTACAGAGCTGTCTTTATCTGGCCAACTTCTTGGTTGTTTCCGATAAAGCTCGTTCTACCCAGGTGTCGTAGAGACTCTGGTTGCGCTGCGCATATCCTTGCTCGACGTCTGGGCATATAAGGATAAGGTCCATCAGTAGCCTTCGACTCTCTCTGCACCACCCACTCTCAAATGTAAACGCCCCTCCTCCTCGGACGCCGCCGCTCCACCCAACAAGAAGCTACGCGCATCACCTGCCGGTATCTCCCACATCCTCCAGCGCGAACTCCAGGCACATTTCCGCGGAGACCGCTACAAAGCCAAGTACTGAGCGCTCGTAGAACTAGGTTTTCCTACTCCTCCGTGAGCGTGTCAGGGTGTTGGAGGATGCGCAACAGCAGCTTCGTGCGAGGAACTTGGACTTGGAGGTCGTGAGGAGGACGAGTGAGAAGGTACTTGAGCGGACGACTAGGGTTATTGTGGAGGTAATGCTTCTCCTTTATATCGGCTTTTTGTCGTTGTCCTGACCTTGCTTGGTGTTTTAGGAAAGGGAGGCTGCGCAAGAGACACGACGACAAGCGACGAGTATGAGGAGAGGGTAAGACGTGAGGCGACCGAATAGATTCCCTGCCTCCTCTGTGCTGTTCCGGACTTTAGATTTCGTGTTTGTGTTTTCTCGCCTGTAGTATATCGTGCTGTGTTTGCTTGTCGTTTTGTAGCTCTTGCTCTGTTTGTATTTTCCCTTTCGTGCTCTAATTGATTTCGTATATACTGTGTTCTCGTTGTGTTAATGATGCCGCTACGAGAGAAGAAACTTGTACGAGGAGGAGGGAAAGCCGTTGAAAGTCAGTGCATGGGGATATCGAAGATGTTCAGGATTCAAGTTGTATGCTTAAGAGAATGGCGAATGAGTTTATTTCATAAATGTACAGGCTCTAGTACTCTTGGGCATGTATCTGTCGTTTTAGAGTCTTGGGGAAATAGAACGGACATATGAGGAGCTGGTGAAGGCCTACCATTCAGGAAATCGAGGCGATAAGTCGAGCGATTGGGGATGAAAGAAAGTCATCCAGCTCGTTTATTGCCACCCGAATCTCCGCCGTTGGGTCTCGTTCAAGACTCAGAAAGGTCAAGTTCAAACTGAGCTTTGTGAGTGACGATTCGCGGTGACCAAGACATCCCGAAATGAGAAAGATCCACCACTTTGTCTCATGGTGCGCGCGGCATGCGTGCAGCATTTCCATATGCTAGGCTTGCCTGGCCAATTATGTCAAAAGATGATTGTAGTTAATATGAACGTCCGAATGCGGAAAACCCTACCCGCCTTGAAGTTACGATCGCTCTGAGGACAAAACTGAGGGATTGATTTTATTTCGTACAAGAAGCTGTATATGCTGTGCAGGCTGGACCGTGAAGAACATAAATAAAGGCAGATATTCGACTTCATGACTTCATCCCCGCCTGACGCAAAATCGGATGCGGAGCCGGGGTGAACGAGAACGTACTTCCTTGGGGGGCATGTAAAGTGAGTGACTCCAAGCACTCAATACATCCTGGGATCGTTGTTGTCATATCGACAAATGTAGAACAACAGACCAGAAGTGCGCAGTTCCCTGATGCGCTGGTGCTGGGATTCCGTGAAGTCGAATACTTCTTGAGGTGGTGCGTGGAGCGTAAATGATTCCATGTCTACACATGACGCCACACTAGCGGATGGCGCATCAATGAGTCTTCGGCGAGACTCCAAGAATGCCAGGATTCCGTCGCCCATGTCGCTGGTGACAGGGAAGTCGTGTACATAAGAGATGTCAAGTGCGAAGACACGTAGCTCGGGAAGGGATTGTAGTGAAGAAAGAAACCGTGTAATGAGTTCTGTACCAGTATGGATGCCAAGGAGAGATAACTCCCGGAGTAAACCACACCGACGTATCAGAGAGTCAGCGGCATTTACGGAGCCGTGTTCATCTCTGAGGCTCTGCACGGTAAGATGCCGCAAGGTACAACCCGATTTCTGAAGCATTTCCTCGATGCGTGGCAAAATCTCGGGGGAGCCTCCCTTGATAACCAAGCGCTCCAAGGATGGAGTGGAAATGTTGGCGATCACATCGCAGAAGGATAGTGTAGAGCTCTCGATA